>MU533908.1:5726807-5758268 GCA_024362625.1 Silurus asotus
ATTTTTATTTACAGAAGCATATTTTCATGGAAAAGCATTGACAAAAGTGCAATAAAGTGAACGAAAACAGTTTCATGATAACCATATTTGGCAAAAATAAGAGTTTTTTCATATGAATGTAAAAAAAATTGGTTAAAAAGGAATTTGTATATCCAAAGGAAAAATATAATGAAAAGTTGTAAAATAATAATTGAATTAAAAATCATGACATGACAAATCAAGTTATTAAAATGTATTTATAATTTAATAAAAAACTGTTAAAACAAAGTGAAATAATTTAATAAAGACGAATCAATGATGACAAATCAAGTTTTTAAAAAACAATTGGGAAAAATATAACTTTTTATATTCATTAGCATCATTTAACTAATAACCATTAAAAGTGCAAAAATTCTACGCAAAACTTGATATGACAGTGGTTTGAAAGTGACTTTAAAAAAAAATAAATGATGGATTGTTTTTATTAAAATATATAATTTCGCATTAAGAAATCATAATTTCATAAAAACATGTTAACCTTTACCATAAAAATACGAGTAATTGTGAAAATATAAATCATATGTTTTTATGTAAAAACTTTAAAAAGTGCCGTAAGTGAATCAAAACCCCCCAAAAAATGAACATGCAAATAATTTTTTGACAAAAAAGGTGACATTTTTAAAAAAATTGTTAGAGTTAATATGAAAAAATAAACATAACAACAAAACATAATTTAAAGGAAAACATTAAAAAAGTGAAAAATGTAAGTGAAAAACTTACATAAGCGACCATGATTTGAGCAAAAAAAAAAACTCTTTTAAATTGATTGCTAAATGTATATTAATAATAATAAATAATATAAAAAAAATTTATCAGAATAATTCCATAAAAAAATGTTAAAAAATGCAAATATTCAACAAAAAAAACGTGAAATGACAAAATCACAAAGTTATTGTGAAAATATGAATGTTCATATTCACATTCATAATTTCACATAATTTGTTAAAAGTGTAATGTGAATGAAAAAGATTTCATGATATAAAATGTTTTGACATAAATATGACTTTTCTTATATAAATATGAAATTAATTGGTAAAATATAAATTTTCATATTGAAAGTAATAACTTCATGAAAAACTGTAAAAAAGTGCAAAATTTAAATTAAAAAACGTGATATGAAAAATCAAGTTTTGTGAAATGCCATAATGTGAAATTATGACTTGTACGAAAATTCAACACAAAACATCAATCAAAACTTTTATAAAATATTTATTGTTTTTATGAACATATTAAATTTCATATTCAGAAACAATTTTATTAAAGAAAATCTCAGTTTACCTTAATCATAAAAATGAGATATTGTAAAGTATATGCATAAGCATCATTTAACTAAAAACCATTAAAAGACCAAAAATTCAATGCAAAACGTGATAAACAATGGAATGAAAAAAAACTTTTTTTTATACAAAATTGATTGTTTTGATTAAAATTTCACATTTCATGTTTATAAAAAAGTTTACATTTATTATTAAAAATATGATTTATTGTAAAAATATGAATTTTCAAGTACATTAGCATAATTTCAATAAACTATTAATAAGTGCACAAAAACGGTGACATGACAAAATATGTTTAAACAAAAATGGTTTTCATAAAAATAGTTATTGTAAAAATATGAATATTCATATTCTTAAGCACAATTAAATAAAAATACGTTAAAATGTGCAATCCGTGAACATAATTTTTGACAAAAATATGACTTTTTACATAACAAAAAGTCATTATACAAATATAAATTTTCATATTCAAAAACATATGTTCACGGAATCGCATTTTCACAAGCTAAGAAACTCATTCTTGACAGCATGTAGAAGGCTTTGCAAAACATGTGCTGATGTTTCGATTTTTATGAATTTCTAACCCATTTACATTCAATTTTTGTATTTATTATAAAATTAGGATTATGAATATAAAAATTCATATTTTTGAAATAACAATAATATAAATGTGAAAATATCATATTTTGGTCAAGAAATAGTTGTTCTATCATATCTCATTATAAAAATGTAAATTTGTAATGGACCAGTGCATGCTGTTTGTGCAAATACGAAAAACCGCTTTCTTTTTGTCATAGAAGCCTGAGACTTGTGGAATTACATTTTCACAGGCTAAAAAACTCATTCTTTACAGCACAGGTTTTGCGAATATGTGCTGTTATTTCGATTTTGATGAATTATGAATTTCTAACCCTTTTACATTCTTTTTTTGCAGTTTTCAACAGTTTTTGTGAAATTATGATAATGAGAAACAAAATTCATATGTTTAAAATAACAAAAATGTTTATGTGAAAACATCATATTTTGGTCAGAAAATCGTTTGTTCTATCATATCTCATTATAAAAATGTAAAATTCTAATGGACCAGTGCATGCTGTTTGTGCAAATGCGCTTGGTTCGAAAAACCGCTTTATTTTCGTCATAGAAGCCTGAGACTTGCTGAATCGCATTTTCACAGGTTAAAAAATTCATTCTTTACAGCACGTAGAAGGCTTTGCGGAAAATGTGCAGATGTTTCGATTTTGATGAATTGTGAATTTCGAACCCATTTATATTCACTTTTTGCAGTTTTTAAGAGTTTTTTTTAAATTATGATTATTATTATAAAAATCAATATTTTTGAAACCAACTATAATTTTTATGTGAAATATATCATTTTCTGGTCAGAAAATGGTTTGTTCTATCATAGCTCATGTAAAATTCTCATGGGAAAGTGCATACTGTTTCTGCAAATACGCTTGTTCTAAAACGTCTCTAGGTTACGTATGTAACCCTGGTTCCCTGAGGGAACAAGATGCTGCTTTGGGAACGCGCCTGAGTGTTCACGCTCTGAGACAATGTGTGTAATCAGTCAAAAATTGGACGCTGGCCGTCACCGGTGAGGTAACGTCACGACCAGGAGTATAAAGCGCATATGAGAGAGGACAGCGGCAGCTTCTGCGAGAGAGAATGAAGCGCTGCAGGGACGCCGGCGGTGTGGCATAGAGACGCAGCGTCTCGTTCCCTCAGGGAACCAGGGTTACATACGTAACCTAGAGACGTTCCCTTTCAGGAACTCGAGCTGCGTCGAAACGCTTTGGGAACGAGTGTCCAATCACACCAGACTGACCAGTCGCTGCCTAGTGTGTGTCTGTCACCACAGCTAGAGAAGGACTGAGGGGCCAAGAGTGGCACTGCGGTCTAGGTTTTAAAACCGCACAAAGGCCAGTGGGGTGGACCAACCTGCAGCGTTACACAGGTCTTGGGGGAACTCCAGAGGACTGAGACTCTGAGGCAGCCACACGCCGGGTGGAGAGAGCTCTGACCCCCGAATGGAGCGGGGAGACCAGAGGACCCATAAGATGTGATCGCATCAACAGTGCACCTGCTCAGAGCCTGCTTAACAGCAAGGAAGGCCTCTCTTGGGAGGGCTGTAGCAGACGAGCAGCTAATAGGTCCTTCTCCAAGGGCCCGTCCCGTGGACGTAGGTGTCCAGTGTGCGCACCCGACAAGGCCGGTTCAGTCTCTCCTGGTCTGGGGCCTGGAACAGAGGAGGATAGAATGCCCGTAATCTTATGGGTCGTGGGACAACTGATGGCACCTTGGGGATGTAATCCCCTGCACAGGGGTACAGGAAGGCACCAGCCATACCTGGGGTAAACTCCAGGAAGGGGGGGGAGGGGGTACCAACAGCGCCTCCCCTACCTTTTGATAGAGAGATGGCCAACAAGAACAAGGTCCTGATTGAAAGCATCCAAGATGCCTTCGGCTAAGGCTCAAAGGGGGAGGGGGGGCCAGGTCCCACCTAGGCACTCCATGTCGCACCGGGGGCCTCAGCCTCCGGGTGCCGCGGAGAAAACACGTTACCTTCGGGCCTCGCCCAGAGATGGCCCAGGCCACGGGGGCACGATAGACCGAAATGGCAGTTGCGTAGACTTTTAGGGTGGACAGAGCCGACCCCCGGCAACTGTCCCTGGAGGAATCCCAGCACTGAACCAACCGGGCAGTGGACTGGATCCAGCTGGTGGTGCTCACACCACGAGCAGAACAGCTGCCACCTGGCGGCATACGACCTCCTCGTTGAGGGAGCCCTGGAGCGGAGAATGGTCTCTACCACCTAGGAGAAGAGACCAGAACCTCAGAGCTGTGCCTCCTCAGGGGCCACATCCTCCACAGCCCTGGGCGGGGGTGAAATATAGCACCCCCTAACCGGTAAAGGAGACCCTAAATCTAAGATAGGACGTAACCATCCGTGTACCCTAGGTACTACGAAGTTCCAGGTGTATAACCTGGACTCTTATACTGATGGAGGGACCACCTCGATCCCCCCCCCCTCAGGAGAGTGTTTACTTCCTGTCCTATGACCAGAGCCTGCCGGCCTTCCACCAGGGTGAGAAGAACCCCGTAAAAATGGGGTGGAGGAGACTCGAACTGAATCGAATAGCCTCGCTCTACAGTACGCAGGACCCACCAGGACACATCTGGAAGAGCTTGCCAAGCTGCCAGAAATTGCCTCAAGGGTAACAGTCTCTCGAGACTGACCTCCGGTCCAGAGCCAAGGGAGCACCCTGAGATGGCTCTAGGGGAAGCGAGATCTCCGGGACCACAACGATGCCGGGTGGAGGCCACGGAGAGAGCTCGCCGGAGCTGGCCGTGCCCTGAAGCACCGAGGGTGGCAGGGTTAACGGACCAGGTCCCTGAGGGGGCCGGAACAAGGCGGGCACCGGATAAAGCAGTGTAGCACGCCCCTTTACGGCCAGATCCCCAGTTTTTCAGGGGAGGCGAGATCTCCGGGACCACAGTGATTCCGGGTGGAGACCACGGAGAGAGTTCACCGGAGCTGGCCGTGCCCTGAAGCACAGAGGGTGGCAGGGTTAACGGACCAGAGGGGGCCGGAACAAGGCGGGCACCGGATAAAGCGGTGTAGCACGCCCCTTCACGGCCAGATCCCCGGTTTTTCAGGGGAGGCGAGATCTCCGGGACCACAACGATGCCAGGTGGAGACCGCGGAGAGAGTTCGCCGGAGCTGGCCATGCCCTGAAGCACCGAGGGTGGCAGTGTTAACGGACCAGGTCCCTGAGGGGGCCGGAACAAGGCGGGCACCGGATAAAGCGGTGTTGCACGCCCCTTCATGGCCAGATCCCCAGAAAGGTCTGTGTCAGGATCTCTTCATTGAAGTCAGGAAGCGAGCATCTCTCCAACCCGCAGCATCGCTCCATACCCTCTTTCTTTTTTTTTTTTTTTTGCTTGTTTTTCAATACAATGCCGAAAGGGGCCGGAGGGGCCACGCCCATGACCATGACACTTAGTGTACAGGTCTGGAAAGGACAGGAAAATCTCGACATGAAGGATGCGACCTGGTGCCAGAAAAAGTCTATATACACATAAAAATGTATTATTATCATTATTATCATTATTATTATTATTATTATTTACATTGCTACGAGGAGTGAGAGAACCCCACTCGAGGAGTGCTCTACGGGAGTGGAGCGATCGCACAAAAAACGCGAGCAGAATGTGCGCGGCAAAATAAGAACGGCGCAATATGCGCAGATCATGTACAGAATGTGCAGAATAACTGAGCCGAAAAATGCGCAGAATGTGCGCAGCCGCATCCCTCAGGAAGCGACATAGCTCCGCCCCAACTCCAAAGCTCTATGAGCCTAGCTCGCAAAGCACCCCCCCCTCCTTCTTCTCAGAGAAAGAGAGGCGGAGCCAATGCCCTCGTCGCAGGAGGAAGAATCCGCCAAAAGGCGTTCTTCGAGCCTGCGAGCGAGCGCTGGACCAAGCAGGTGAGCTTGGAGAAAGGGATAAGCCCGTCTCAAAACCCTCTGCGAGGTCCATGCGAGCACAGGAACTGCCGCGCCGCTCCGCCTCACCGAGAGTGGGGCAGACCCCGATACGCGAGCTCTCTCCTCGGAGAGAGCCGTTTGGAAGCGGAGCGAAGTCATAGACACGCAGCCGGATCTCTCGAGAACCGACAAGCGTGCTCCGCTCCCGGGAAATACATAGATCTCCCTTCCTTTTTTTTTTTTTTTTTCGCCAAACAATCTGACAGACAACAGAACACACAGAGCGCTTCCTGAACAACAGAAGCAGCCGCTGTCCTCTCTCATATGCGCTTTATACTCCTGGTCATGACGTCACCTCACCGGTGACGGCCAGCGTCCAATTTTTGACTGATTACACACATTGTTTCAGAGCGTGAACACTCAGGCGCGTTCCCAAAGCGTTTCGACGCAGCTCGAGTTCCTGAAAGGGAACCGCTTTCTTTTTATCCTAGAAGCCTGAGACTTGCGGAATCGCATTTTTACAGGTTAAAAAACTCATTCTTGACAGCACGTGAAAGGCTTTGTGAAAAATGTGCAGATGTTTCGATTTTGATGAATTGTGAATTTCAAACCCATTTATATTCACTTTTCGCAGTTTACAAGAGTTTTTTTTAATTATGATTATGAATATAAAAATTCATATTTTTGAAACCATATATAATTTTTATGTGAAATATATATTGTTTTGGTCAGAGAATGGTTTTGATCTATCATATCTCATGTTAAATTATCAAGGGCAAAAGCATGCTGTTTGTGCAAATACGCTTGGTTTGTGAAACCGCTTTCTCTTCATCCTAGAAGCCTGAGACTTGCGGAATTGCATTTCACAGACTACGAAACTCATTCTTGACAGCACGTAAAAGGTTTTGCGAAAAATAAGCTGATGTTTCGTTTTTGATTACTACTAAATTTCTAACCCATTTACATTCACTTTTTGCAGATTTTCAACAGTTTTTATGAAATTATGATTATAAAAATCAAAATTAATATTTTTTAAATAACTAATATTTTTGTGAAAATATCATATTTTGGTCAGAAAATGGTTTGTTTTATCATATCTCATTATTAAAATTCTAATGGACCAGTGCATGCTGTTTGTGCAAATATGCTTGGTTTGAAAAAACGCTTTCTTTTCGTCATAGAAGCCTGAGACTTGCGGAATCACATTTTCACATCGTAAAAAAACTCATTCTTTACAGCACGTAGAAGGCTTTCCGAAAAATGAGCTGACGTTTCCATTTTAATACTTTAGGAATTTCTGACCCATTTACGTTCACTTTTTGCAGATTATTTAAAATTATGATAATGAATATAAAAAATTCATATTTTAAAAAAAAAAACTATAATTTTTATTTGAAATATATCATGTTTTGGACAGAGAATGGTTTTAATCTATCATATTGCATGTAAAATTATCATGGGCAAAAGCATGTGCAAATACGCTTGGTTGGTAAAACCGCTTTCCCTTCGTCCATGAATCCTGAGACTTGCGGAATAGAATTTTCACAGACTAAGCAACTCATTTTTGACAGCACGTAGAAGGCTTTGCAAAAAATGTGCTGATGTTTCGATTTTGATGAATTATGAATTTCTAAACCATTTACATTTACTTTTTGCAGATTTCAACAGTTGTTATTAAATTATGATTATAAAAATCAATAAACCTGATCATCAATAAACCTGATCATAATCCTCAATCAACCTGGAGGCGGGACGTCACCTTCGGAGGAGCTCGAGAGCAGGATATCGCCTTTATGAAAGGAGTTTGCCTTCAGGAAAGCTCGCAGGCATTATGTCGCCTTCAGGAGACTGGCTGGAGCTCTCAACGGGGCTTACGGGTTGGATGGACCCCTGGGCGGAGACCGGAGGTGGAGCGAAACCCATGACAAAGAACAGAGATCGAGCAACACCCACAGTGGTGTCCTGAGGATAAGCCATGCCTTCAGCAGAGTCCTGAGGCAGAGGATTGTAGGCCGAGCAACACCCTCTACGTAGATCAGGAGCAGAACGACGCCCTCGGTGGGGTTCAGAGACCGAGCGACGCTCTCTTCAGAGTTCAGTGGAGTTCAGGGGCAAGACTTTGCCTTCTGGGGAACCTGGAGGCGGGACGTCACCTTCGGAGGAGCTTGGGAGCAGGATATCGCCTTTAGGAAAGGAGCAAAACATTGCCTTCAGGAAAGCTCGCAGGCATTATGTCGCCTTCAGGAGAGCTTGGATGCTGGACGTCGTCTGCAGAGGATCATGTCGGATGGCTCTGGAAACGACCTGTGGCTGTCAGAGGGACCTTGGGCCGCGATGGGGATCTTCAAGCACTGAAATATTTTTTTTTTATTTCATGTATAACCATTGAAAAAGACCAATAATTAAATGGAAAAGTGAATGAATAGGTCACATGACAAATCATGTTTTGACAATTTTTAATTGTAAATTCAAATAATCTGTAATAATTTACCGATATTTTGAAAATATAAATATTTATATTCATAAATATATTTTCATGAAAAAACGTTAAATTTGCAATAATTAACCAAAAGAGGAGACATGACAATTCACGTTTTGAAAATAATGACTGTTTTTTTCACAAAAATATGTTATTGTTAAAATAAGAATTTTCATATGCAGACCCGTAATTTTATAAAATAAAATGGGTAAAAAGTTTTAATATGAACGAAAAAAAAGGGACATGACAAATCATGTTTTAAAAAAAATAAGGGGTTATTTCATAAAACATATAAAATAATTTTTTATGAAAACAAGTCATTTTTGTCAGAACATGATATGTCATGTCACTTTTTTCTTTTTCCTTCACTTACAGCACTTTTTAACAAATATTTATATGAAAAAGCCATATTATTGTCAATGTCATGTCAATTCAATTCAATTAATTTTTTTGTATAGGGCTTTTAACAATGAACATTGTCTCAGAGCAGCTTTACACAGATAATGTGGTGATTAAAAGTGAATATGTTCTTTATAAGTAAGCTTGTCCCTGATGAGCAAGCCGGTGGAAAAAAGTCATTCTTGACAAAACATGATTTGTCATGTTAATTTTTCGTTTATGTATTGCATGTTTTAATCTTTTTTATTGAAATTAATCCCAAGAAAAGTAAAAATTATATTTTCAAAGAAACCCAATTTTTATGAAAAAGTCATATTTTTGCCAAAACATGATTTGTCATATAAACATTTACATTTACATGTTGGTCTTTTTTTAACGGTTTTACATGAAATTGTGCTTATACAAATGAAAATGTATATTATAAAAAACCTATCATATTTTTATTAAATAACTCATTTTTGTCAAAACATGATTTTGTCCTGCCACATTTTTGTTTTTCATTTACATTAAACCTTTTTGAAGATTTTTAATCAAATTGTATCTGCGGATGAAAATGTATATTCTTAAAATAATTTTTACATTACTATGAAATAATGTCATATTATTGTCAAACATTCAAACATAGTTTTTGTCATCTTTTTCATTTATTTAATGCATACTCTAAAGATTTTTTATGAAATTATGTTTCTGAATATGAAAATTCATATTTAACGTCACCTTTTACTTTTTTGTTCACTTACAGTACTTTTTAACAAATCTTTTTATGAAAAAGTCATATTAATGTCAAAATATAATTTGTCATCTCAAGTTTTTTATTTATTTATTGGACTTTTTAAATGTTATTTTCATGAAATTATACTTATGAATAATGATATTTTCAGAGAAACTAAAATTTTATGAAAAAGTCATAATGTCAGAACATGATTTGTCATGTCACTTTTTTCTTTTTCATTCACTTACATCACTTTTTAACAAATATTTTTATGAAAAAGTCATATTTTCAAAACATGATTTGTCGTCTCAAGTTTTTAGTTCAATTATTGGACTTTTTAATGGGTTGAAATGAAAAAATATATATATTTCTGTCAGAACATGGGTCACATTTTTGTTTTTTGTTCACTTATAAGAACTTTTTGTTTTATTGAAAATGTATATTTTCATTCATCAAATTTTTATGATAAAATGGCATATATCTCACCATTCCTTCTCTTATTGAACTTTTTAATGGTTGGTTATGAAATTATGATTATTGTTTTTAAAATTCATATTTTCATATTACAAAACATATTTATTTATAAACCATGCCATGTCATCTGCAAGCAAAATTTTGTTTATGAAATGAAAATTCATATATTCGTATCGTTTTTATGAAAGACTTAATTTTTTTAAAAAATAATGCTTATGAGTATGAAAATTCATAATTTCATAATAATTTTGTCATCATGTTTCATGAATTATTTTTTTCTTTCTGTAATGTAGGCTCACAATACGAAAATTCATATTTTTATTATAACTATGTTATGAAAATAGTCATTTTTTTGTCAAATCCTGTTTTATGGCGTTATTTTTGTTAACCTATTGCACCATTTTACATTTTATTGAAGACATTTTGCTTATGAAAAAAAATATATGATTAGAAAACCTGGATTTATGAAAAGTAAAGTTTTTAACAAAACTTGATTTTAAATGACATTTTCCCCCGAATTTTTATATCTATTGTACATATATTGTTATTATGAAAAAAGTGAAATTCTTGTTAAAACTTGATTTGTTGTCATCTTTTTAATTCCTTATTCCTTTTTTCAAAGGTTTTAAATGAAGATTTTGCTTACTTTTATACTTATATGATGGTGACGACCATCAAGGGGGGGGGGGGGGGGGGGTATATATATATGTTCTGCTGCCTGCAATAAACTGAAGAGGAAGCATTTGCTGTGTGCGGTGTGATTCTTACATGAATTCAGAAAGGCCTACGGGCATCGCAGATCATATAGAAAACCTCTCCAAGAATTAAGTTTCGTTTGGGCATGATAAAAATCTAACAGTTTTGGTGTCAGAACTGGGATACTTTCCGGCAATATCCAAAAAGGGAAATCACGCATCAAGGTAAGTTTTAAGATACTTCCTTGTTTGTGGGGATAGTTGTTAGGCGCGGCACAGAGGCGGAAGCCGGAGTAACGGCAAACAGAAACTTGGATGGATGAGGCGCGGCACGGAGGGAAGCGACAGGGAAGCGTCGGGAGTCCGAGGTGCGCTGGGGAAGCCAAACGCGGCCGTGGAGTGGGCGAGGAGTCCGGGTGAAGACGGCACGCAGCGGGAGAAGCACACGCGTGAGCACACAGCACGAACCTGCACAACCACGCACAAACGTACAATAACCGACACCGAATGTGGGTGAGTGAGGTGCTTATATGGAGGCAGGGCATGAGTTGGTAATGCGCTTCAGCTGTGTGCGATTTGCGCTGCACGCTTGGGAGCACGCAGCGGCAAAGGCAGCCTCTGAAGGAGGCGTGGCAGGCGGATTCCTGACATCACCACCCCCCCAAAGGGGTGGCACCGGATGCCCCCAAGCCGCCAACAGCCCGGTGGGCCCGGGCACTCGGAGGAGGGCCCCTCCAGTCCTCCAGGGTCGAAGGGGACCCGGCCGGAACCGTCACGGAGCCAGGACGGAACACAGCCCCACTTTTTGATTACTACTAAATTTCTACCCCTCCAGTCCTCCAGGGTCGAAGGGGACCCGGCCGGAACCGTCACGGAGCCAGGACGGAACACAGCCCCACGTGGAGGAACGGGGAACGGGGAAACGGGGAACGGGGAACGGGGTGAAGTCCACGGCGCAAACCCGGGGCGGAGAGACAGCCACCACGGCGACCTGGAGCAGAGCGGTGCCCTCAGCGAAGGCTGCCGGCGACGCGACGAAACCCCTGGAGACACGGGGCGTAACAGACTCCTTGGCGGAGACAGGAGGCGGAGAGACGACCCCTGCGGAGACCCGGAGCGGAACCACGCCCTCGGCGGAGACCCAGAGCGGAACCACGCCCTCGGCGGAGACAGGAGGCGGAGAGACGACCCCTGCGGAGACCCGGAGCGGAGCGGCTTCCTCGGCGGAGACAGGAGGCGGAGAGACAACCCCTGCGGAGACCCGGAGCGGAACGGCGTCCTGGGCGGAGACTGGAGTCGGCTGTGGGTCCTCGGCGGAGACCTGGAGCTGGGAGACAGCCATAGCAGAGACCCGGAACAGAACGACTCCCTCGACGGAGACAGGAGGCGGAGAGACGACCCCTGCGGAGACCCGGAGAGGAGCGGCGTCCTCGACGGAGACAGGAGGCGGAGAGACGACCCCTGCGGAGACCCAGAGCGAAGCGACGCCCTCTGCGGAGACCGAAGGCGGAGAGACCCCATCCACGGAGCTCTGGAGAAGGCTGCCACTCTCGGCGGAGAATGGAGGCGGAGAGATACCTACAGCGGAGACCGGAGGTGGAGTCCTGCCCTCAGCGGAGCCCAGGAGCGGAGCCATGCCCTCAGCGAAACCCGGCAGCTGAGCGACTTCCCCTGCGGTGGTCTGGAGCTGAGAGGCGGTAGCACTGGAGACCTGACACGACCTGACGTCCCAGGCAGCAACCTGGAATAGACCGGCGTTACCCAGGAAGGACAGGAACGGGACCTCATCACCCACGGGGACCTGGAGTGGAGAGACAACCTCGGTGACTACTGGGAGCAAGGCAGAGCTCTCGACGGGGCTTACCAGCTGGACGCCCTTCTGGACGGAGCCCGGAGATGGTGCGATGTCCCTGACCGAGTACATCGGTTGAGTCGTGACCTCGTCAGGATCCGTCGGTGCGACGTCAACCTTCTCGGGCTCAGGAGTGACCTGCCTTCGTCCAGGGAGCTTGGAGACAGGATGTCATCGTGAGAGAGGTCCTGTGGCGAGCAGTCACCCTTTGAGAGACTGTGGGGCGAGCCGTCGCCTTTGGATGAAGCCAGGGGCAGCGGTTCGACATCCCTTTCGCAGTCCAGGAACTGAGGTGAGAGCTCTGGGAGTCCCTTGGGAAGATCGACGGTCTGTGACGTAGCTTCGCCTACAGAGTGCTCATGGGGCGAGCCGTCACTTCTTGGGAGACTGTGGGGCGAGCTGTCGCCTTCGGATGTAGTCCGGGGCAGCGGCTCGACGTCCCTTTCGCAGTCTCGGAGCGGAGTTGAGAGCTCTGGGGAACGAGAGATAGCCTTGCCCTCAGGGAGACTGTGGGGCGAACCGTCGCCTTCGGTGGAGTCCGGGGGCAACGGGACGACTTCCCTTTTGCACTCCAGGAGTGGAGTCATGTGCTCCGGGATCCCATCGGTTGGAGAGGTGCATGGGCTTGGAACCAAGCTCTCCTTGGGACTTGGGAGCACAGAGGAGTTAATGTCAGGAACCGGGAGCGGAGAGGAGTTCGCCTGGAGACCCTGGGATAAAGCTGAGCTCTCGGGGACTCTCTGCGGCCGAACCGAGCTCTCGGGGACTCTCTGCGGCCGAACCGAGCTCTCTGGGACTCTCGGGGACAGAGAGGAGCTCACGGGTTTGCTCGAGGACAGAGAGGAGCTCACGGGTTCACTCGGAGACAGAGAGGAGCTCACGGGTTCGCTCGGAGACAGAGAAGAGTTCACGGGTTCACTCAGAGACAGAGAGGAGCTCAGGGACAGAGAGGAGCTCTCTTCGGAAACCTGGAGCGGAACAGAGCTCTCTTTGGAGACCTGGAGTGGAACTGGGCTCTCCTCGGAGACCTGGAGTGGAACGGGGCTCTCCCCGAAGACCTGGAGCGGAGCTGGGCTCTCCTCGGAGACCTGGAGCGGAGCTGGGCTCTTCTCGGAGACCTGGAGCGGAGCTGGGCTCTCCTCTGAGACCTGGAGTGGAGCTGGGCTCTCCGAGAAGTCCTGGGACGCAGCAAAGCCCTCTTGGAGGTCCAGGTATGGAGCCGAGCACTCATGGAGGTCTTGGGATGGAGCCGAGCATTCACGGAGGTCTTGGGACGGAGCCGAGCATTCACGGAGGTCTTGGGACGGAGCCGAGCATTCATGGAGGTCTTGGGACGGAGCCGAGCATTCATGGAGGTCATGGGGCCGAACGGAGCTCTCCTCGGGACCCAGGAACAGAGCTGGACCCACCGGAAAATTCTGGAGCAGAGCGGAGAGCTCCTGGAGGTCCTGGAATGCAATGGAGCCAGCCTGGATTTCCTGAAGTGAGGCTGAGATCCCTTGGAGGACCTTTGGCGGAGCAGAGCTGACCTGGAGGGCCTGAAGCAGCGTGGTAACCTCCTGAAAGCTCTGATGAGGAACGGCATTCTCAGAAGCGGGGGAGAGGAGATGGAGATCAGCCGTGGTTTTCCCGAGTTCCCTGGTGAGAAGCTGAAGGAACTGGGTGCAGGAGCTGATCTTGCCCGCCATCGTGCTCCGCAGCTCTCTGGCAAGGGAGAGAGATTCCTCGGGTAGAAGAGACATGTGGAGGGCGATTTTCGCCTCTTCGGTGGGAAAACTGGCTGGGTTTAACTCCACATATCGATCCACGTTCCTTAAAAAATCCCTCCATTCGGCTCTGTTGCCGGAGAAGCGAGCCGGGAGACCAGTGACGTCATGAAGGGGGCGTGGCGCTGCCGAGCGTGCCCGAGAAGCGGCTGCGAGCTTCCGGGTTTTCCCGTCGGCAGAGCTTGGCTGCCGCTTGGTCGCGGCTGAACAAACCCGACCTCCAAGACACGGCTCGCACCGGGACCACGGCGTTAACCCGATCATGTCCTTTTCCTTTTTCTTTCTTTTGTCCTTTTTTTTTTTTTTTTTTTAATTTCTTTCAGGGGTCCGTTATTCTGTTAGGCGCGGCACAGAGGCGGAAGCCGGAGTAACGGCAAACAGAAACTTTATTAGAACAATGGCAGAGCCAACACAAAAACACCCGTGCAGTTCGGGATAAACCGGCAAACGGCAGTTCACTTATATTACCCACGGAGCGTTATGGATGAGGCCCGGCACGGAGGGAAGCGACGGGGAAGCGTCGGGAGTCCGAGGTGCGCCGGGGAAGCCAAACGCGGCCTTGGAGTGAGCGAGGAGTCCGGGTAAAGACGGCACGCAGCGTGAGAAGCACACGCGTGAGCACACAGCACGAACCTGCACAACCACGCACAAATGTACAATAACCGACACCGAATGTGGGTGAGTAAGGTGCTTATATGGAGGCAGGGCATGAGTTGGTAATGCGCTTCAGCTGTGTGCGATTTGCGCTGCACGCTTGGGAGCGCGCAGCGGCAAAGGCAGCCTCTGAAGGAGGCGTGGCAGGCGGATTCCTGACAATAGTCCTGTTTGCCAGCCACAATAGGGCTGCATATCTGTTCGTGTCTTGGTTATGCATTAATTGTTTAATTAATGATAATATCCTTTGGTGGGATGATTTCGTTGCGACATTGGTTTCCTCACCTTAGATTTAAGCTGCAAGATTAGAAGACGTTTTTTACGTTCTGTCTAATATAGGTTATATTGTCTGAAGTATCCAAAAGAATCCACAATAATTTATATGCCTGAAAATAATAGATAAATGAAAAATTAATTGTTTCAAAAAAAAAAAAAAAAAAAAGAGAGAAAAAAGCAAAAGGGAACTCCTTTGGTGGGATGATTTCGTCGCGACATTGGTTTCCTCACCTTAGATTTAAGCTGCAAGATTAGAAGACGTTTTTTACGGTCTGTCTAATATAGGTTATATTGTCTGAAGTATCCAAAAGAATCCACAATAATTTATATGCCTGAAAATAATAGATAAATGAAAAATTAATTGTTTCATAAAAAAAAAAAAAAAAAAATCTCACAAAAAAAAAAAAAAAAAAAAAGTGAGAAAAAAGTGAAAAGGAACTTAAGATAAACAGACATTTTAAAAAGACTTAAACATTTTTCAAAATACTTCAATCTTGTTTTGGCTTTATAGTCTATTTTTTTCTCCTAGCTAACAAAATTTGTGATTCAATTGGAGAGATTGGATTACTTTTTTTGTTTGATGACTGCGATCCCCCTGGTGCCCAGTGTTGTGTGTATTGTCTGTGTATTAAGTGTTGTGTGTCTGTTCTTTGTTCTGTGTTAAGAAGATGGGTCATAACGTTACTCGCCCATTGCCGGAAGAAAATCCCAAAGATTGGATGTATAGGAATGGTGAACAGTGGATGGGGCGATCCGAATTGGGACTACACTTATATGCGTGAGTCCTATGATAAATGGCTAAATATGAAAAAGTACTGGGACAAAGGTCCAGAAAGAGTCAATCCTTCTAAATGCCCTTTGAATAAGAAACAATCGCCTCCACCATACAATTCTGCGCTGCCTGTTGCTACATCTAAAATGCTTTTGCATTTTTACGAGAGCGAAATGAAATACATGTTAAACCAGCGAAAGCTAGTGATATTGATGCTATATGTAGGAGTCTTCCTATTCCAACTAACTTCACAAAATATGTACAGATATTAAAAAGCCACACTCGGTATGCACAGTTAACAGGCCCTGATTTTAGAACTATTCTTTTTTTTTTATTTTTTTTTTATTCTTTTTATTGAAAAATCAACATCGACAGATACAAAAATGTAAACAGAAATCCTCAGTTTTTTCTTTTTAAACAAACACAGAAAGAAAACACCCCCACCCCCCAAAACACAGACAAAACCCCAGACAAAGACACACACACACACACACGCGCACACACCCCACATCCCCCTGCTTAAACAACTGAAGAAACAAAACAAAGGTCATGCATACAGTCCAATTTTGACCACTTTAGATCTTTAACCAGGTAGCACCCGTAGTCTCCTAAAATAAGAAATAACAGGCTGCCACTTGCAAAAAAAAGTGCCAGGAGAACCCCTCAGCGTATATATTTTATTTTCTCCAACTTAAGAAAAAACATTAAGTCTACAAACCACCGAGAGATAGGAGGACATCCTATTGTTTTCCAGTGTAGAAGTATGCAACGTCTGGCCAATACAGATGAGAAAGCTAAAAAATCTTTGTGTGCAGAACTCAGTGATACCGACTCGCCGGTAACCCCAAATATAGCGATTAGTGGGCATGGCCTCAATTGCACTCCAAATATGGAGGACATAACGCTAAAAAAACCCGTCCAGAAAGCATGTAATTTCGGGCACAGAAAGAACATATGACTCAAATGACAGGGGGAAGCATGACATCTGTCACATCTGGATAGATCCCCCAGGATAGATCTTTGCCTGCTTCGATTTGGAAAGATGAATTCTGTACAAAACCTTAACCTGAATGAGGCTGAGGCGGGCACAGGAAGTGGTAGACCGTATTCTATCCACGGCCTCCTCCCACCGTCCATCGCCAAACTGCAGCCCCAACTCCTCCTCCCAAGCGGTCCTGGTTTTATTTGTATTACAGCTATTGAGAGATAAAATAAAACTGTATATCCGGGAAATCAAACCACGCTGGTGTGGGGCAAACATGACTAAACTTTCCCAAGGTTGCTTGGGGGGTATGGAGGGAAAATTGGGAAGGCATTTAGATACAAAGCTCCGGACCTGAAGATATAAAAAAAAATTAGCTGTAGGCAGCCCATACTCCAAGGACAGGCCGGCGAAACTTCTAAAGATGCCATTTTTGTACAAATTATAAAGTTGCTTGACGCCTTTTTCGTGCCATAGTGAGAAAGCTGAATCCAAAAGTGACGGGGGAAACAAATGATTTCTATTCAAGGGACCCAATGCTGATAGAGCCCTAAATTTAAAGTGACGCCTAAACTGAAACCAAATCTTAAGTGTGTTCAGTACGACTGGATTGTCAGTATATTGAGAGGGTTTGACCGGAAAAGGTGAGCAAAGCAGAGCAGATACAGAGGATGATCTACAAGACAGTTGCTCTAGACTGCACCAAGTGGATTCTGTTGAATCGGACCAGAAGTTTAGTTTTTGGATATGTGCAGCCCAGTAGTATATTTGAAAATTGGGCAAAGCAAGCCCACCAAACAAATCATCAGCATATAAGGATACCTTATATTCCGCCCCCTTGCGAGTTATACCCTTAAAGGCTAACAAGGATTTAATTTTAATGGATAATGGCTCAATGGCAAGGGCGAATAGCAGTGGTGACAGTGGGCACCCCTGCCGGGTTCCACGCCCAAGACTGAAATAATCAGAGCTAACATTATTTGTACTAACACTGGCTTGCGGAGATTTATAAAGGAGTCGGATCCAGGAAACAAATGCATCACCAAACCCAAATTTCTTCAATATTGCAATCAAACACTTTCTCAGCATCCAATGAGACTACCACCTCAGGGAGAGGAGATGACTGCCTAGAGTAAATTATATTGAAAAGTGTACGAGTGTTAAAAAATGAATGTCCCACTTTAATGAATCCAGTCTGCTCCATAGATATGATACGTGGTAGTACATTTTCTAACCGGGATGCGATCACTTTCGCCAGCACTTTCACGTCGGGATTCAGCAGCGACAGCGGTCTGTACGACCCGCACAGGTTGGGATCCTTGCCCTTCTTCAAGAGAAGGGCTATTGAGGCCTGATTGAAAATAGGTGGTAACACGCCCTGATCCAGAGATTCATTGAACACACCAAGTAGCAGCGGCGCCAATTTATCAATAAACTTCTTTAAAAACTCAACCGGAAAACCATCTGGGCCCTTAATTATTAGACTGCATCGCCTTTATTGAAGCTCTGACTTCGTCAAGAGATAATGGAGAGTCCAAGTCCTTTACAGAGACCGTATCAACAACAGGAAAATCGACACTCTGAAGGAAATCACTCAGTCTCTTACTATCAGTAAGGCATTCAGACTTATAAAGAGCAGAGTAATACGACTTAAATACTGCATTGATCTCTATGGGATCGGTAGTGGTGACATTCGAGTCATTATTAATCTGCGGTATTAAACGTGATGCAGCCTGCCGTCTTAGCTGATGAGCTAACAATCTGCTTGGTTTGTCACCGTATTCATAATACGATCCACGAGTTCGTAGTAACATACATCCAGTGTCCCTAGTGGAAAGGAGATCGAATTCTGCCTGCAACTCAACACGTTGTTTGTATAGCTCTGGAGACGGGTTGGACGCGTAGCTCTGATCGAGTTGGCTGATAGCCGATGAGATGTCCCTGAGTTTAGCTCTGTGCTCTCGACATGTGAAAGCAGAGTACGAAATGATTTGCCCCCTGAGATAGGCTTTCAAAGTCTCCCATAATAATGAGCATGGAGTAGAGTCAAGACGATTAAACAACAAGAATTCATCAATAGCTTCAGAAATAGACGCACAGAAATCCTTGTCCGGAGATGCGAATTAAACCGCCAGGGAGATCGTGTAGGTCTATGGGTTGAGAATTGGATATCCAACGCTAGAGGAGCATGATCAGAAATCACAATGGCCAAATAATCTGTAGATACAACGGAGCGATTGAGATGGCTATCAATAAAAAAATAATCAATTCTGGAATATGAGTGATGCACCGGGGAGAAAAATGAGAATTGTTTTGTCCCGGGATTGCGACATCTCCATGGGTCTACCAAGCTGTTGTGACACGAAATTGGAGAACGATTTAGACATCGCAGATTGGGACGCAGCACGAGAACTAGAACGATCCAAAACAGGGTTCAAAACACAATTCAAATCACCACCAAGAATTATCAAATGGGTATTTACAAAGGGAAGACTATCAATTAACCTATTCGCAAAATCAGGATCATCAAAGTTTGGAGCGTAAATATTAACCAGCAGAACCTTGGTCTGCATCAGCATACCAGCTACAATGACATATCTGCCATTCCTATCTGCAATTGTATGGGTAGGCGAAAACTGTATGCTTATATTTACTAGGATGGCCACCCCTCGTGCCTTAGAATTGAAATTGGAGTGAAAAGTTTGACCCACCCAAGGACGGTGAAGCCTATGATGATCTCTGACCCTGAGGTGTGTTTCCTGCAAAAATACTATGTCAGCACGTAAGCGTTTCAGATGGCTAAAAACCCTAGACCGTTTAATAGGATTACCCATACCCCTAATATTCCAGCTAAGGAACCGGACAGGTGCACCACTGCCAGCTAAAAGTGAGTCCGTATTATTGCCAGCCATTCACCCAAAAACAACTACACACACAAAAAAAAGAAAAAAAAACAGGACCTGTGAAGCCAGGGGGAATCCCCACCCCCCACCCCAGTGCACACGCATCAGACTCAAACACAAACACATACCCAACACACAAGCAGAGTCCCTATCCTAACAATAACCCCAGGAGACAGCAACATGAACTATCAAAAAAGAAACCTATCGCCGCCCACACAAATAAATGTGCCAACGACACGGAGAACAAGCCCATCCTAAACAAATAAAAGGCTCCAGCAGATTAAACACAACAGAAATTAAGCGCAACTATATCTAGTTCACTGCTGCCCATCCCCGGTCTACATAAACATATAAACAAAGTTTCCAGGGGAAAATAAGTTCCCAAAAAAAAAAAAAAAGAAAAAAGAAAAAAGCAAACAAACAAAAAATAAAAACAAATAAATAAAAAGTCAAAGACCAGCATCACCACACGGAGTTTGTGAATAGTGCAGTGTCACGAAAAACAAGGAGCAAACATCACGACCATCCGCGACAAAAAATATGTTTACACAGTAGACACACTTTGGAAAGTTTTTATATACTCGCTGGCCTCGTCAGGTGAAAGAAAATCTTTCCCAACACCATTGTGTGTGATACGTAGCCGCGCAGGATAAAATAACCCGTACCGCACACCTTCAATGCCACGGAGCTGCCGCTGCACCTCGTTAAATGCAGCCCGTGCTTTTGCGTTTTTTACCGTATGGTCTGGGAAAATAGAAATGTTCAGACCCTTAAACTGAATACGCGCCGCGACCTAGCTTCCAGATGTTCACACTTGGTCTCCAGCTTATTGTACTCAGCAGTAAGACGGTGTATGTCACGTTGCATTACAGCGATATCATCGGTGCAAACAGAAAGTGAGTGCTCCATTTCAGCCACGGTGCCCTTTAGTTCCCGCACCGCAGCCTCATTCGCAGCTTTATCACTGGACAGCTGCGCCTTTCGGACCTCAGAGAGGACAGCAGCTCTGACTTTAATGAGTCGATATCAGCCTTAGAAGCTGCCTGTGAAATGATGGGCCCTTCACACGGAGTTGAATCACGAGAAGGCAAGGCCGCAACAGTTGCACCAGGCCGCAGCTGTGACTGAGTCGCGCTACGGGTCTTAGAAGTTTTACCAGACATCATAATTACCTCTAGACTCAAATACACAAACAAGAATGGTAGACCAAGGGATTGAGAGCAAAAACAAAAGCGAAAAGCTCGAAATAACAACAATTACAACATTAATCCACCGGAGCCCCCTAACCACGTCCTACTCCATGACAAGCTCGATAGCGCCCCTTTTAGAACTATTCTTTTGCGTACTTTGGGAGACGATGTTACAGAAGAGTTGATCATAGAAAAATGTCCGACCCTTGCGCGAGTTAATGATGCCATTACAGGCGAGGGCACAGCCGCGAACCGTCACCAGATTTTTTGGAAAAACGAAGCCAATGTAATGCAAATGTATAATGAGCTAAAGGATTTTCTGGATAACAAAACAGCATCCAAGGGTGACATTTCACATGCAGCTAACACTATGCAGGGTTTTAAAGAAACGCCGTCTGCCTTTGTGGTGTGTTTTAAAGCAGCATGGGAGAATGATTCTAAACTGCCAATTGATGATACACACTAAATACTTGTTTAAATAACATAAAAGCTTCTCAGGCTCAACTGATTCGCATCACGACAGACAGATTGCTCGAGAAGTCGGTAGATCAGTTCTGTGCTACAATTAGAGATTTAGATGATAGTTTTCAGTCCGCTTCTGGTTTAGTTAAGTCTGAACCCACTATGCTCTTTGCTGCAACAGGAAGTGTTGCATTCCAGCCACAGTACAAAACTCAAGAAGAAGGTTTTAGGAAAAAGGGGAGGTGCAATTATTGTGGGAAGTCTGGTCATTGGGTTAAAACTTGTAGAAAGAGAATGGAAGATGAGAGAAGGGGCATAGCCACTCAGCGAGTAGAGAATGCAGACCAGCATGCAGTTGTGCAGATGCCCAAGCAGCAGCAATATCCTACTCAATGGACTTCTGCATAGGGCAGCCTATGGAGCGATGAACCCCATGATTTTTCGATGATAACTTTATCCTACAGTAATCACTCTTCGACCTTGCCTAATGTCACGTTGCGGCTATAGTCAATAAAGACTATTGTTTTCTTGTTGATACTGGCGCTACCTGTTCTTCAATAGCTGGGGTGAATATTCTGGTCCCAATTCAGGAAAAAGTATCCGCTCCGTGGGAATAGATGTGGTTTCAATTTCATGTCCTGTAACTCACCTTTTGCCTGTAGTGACACCGACTGGTATACATTTTTATCATAGCTTTACAATAATTCCAATCTCGCCTTTAAACCTTTTAGGAAGAGATATTATGCATAAAATGGGAATGGAGATTCTGTTTTTTAAAAGCAATGTCCCACTGTCTTTTTCCTTCTGTCCTCATGCTCTCAATCAAGCCACAGCCACATCCGGAAGATTTTTTCCAAGGTAGTACAGAGGTCCTGCCTGATGAACCGAAGTTAACCCTAAATTATGGTCATCTCACAAAGGCAGGTTTAATCCTGGTAAAACTCTATCATGCACTCATGAAAACACACCATCCGATTTTTGTTAAACAATATCCATTTTCGAAGAGAAGAATGTTGGCATTGCTCCAGTTATTGACAATTTATTGTCACAAGGTGTTTTGATCGAGACACATTCACCTTATAACACACCAATTAATCCCGTCTTGAAGGAAGATAAAAAATGCTGGAGGTTAACACAAGATTTACCTGAGATTAATAAATTAGTTATTCCGTTAGCTCCTTTGGTGCCCGATGTAGCTACTATTGTTAACTCTATACCAGCGACTCACAGATTTTTTACTGTGATTGATCTTTGTTCTGCTTTTTTTCAGTGTCCCTTTGGCCTCAGAGACGCAGACACTTTTCGCATTTACCTGTAGGGGACGTCAATTGACCTGGACCCGTCTTCCTCAGGGTTTTGTTGACTCGCCAGCCGTATTCTCTGCTGTAGTGCACAGAACTTTGGCTGATATACACCTTCCAGAAACAACCTGCATTCCTCAATACGCAGATGACATCCTTGTCACAGGACTGACTGAGCAGGACTGCCACAAAGCATCAGTGATTGTCTGCAATGTTATGGCTCAGGCTGGATTTAAAGCTTTACACCAGAAACTACAGTGGGTGAAGAGAAAGGTCTCATATCTGGGCCATATGATCTCAGAAGGCCAACGTAAGATATCGCAGGACCGAGTGCAGCTTGTGACTAGGTTTTCAAGACCTCAGACTGTGAAACAGATGCAGAGCTTCTTGGGACTGGTGAACTACTGCCGAGCATGGATCCCTGACTGCGCACAGCATGATAAAGTTTTGCGTAGTGCTATTGATCACAACGCTCCTCCATCACATCTCATTCTGTGGACTCATGAAATGACTGACAGTTTTGCTGCCCTCAAGAAGGCTATACAGTCTGCTCAAGCTCTAGGTCTTCCGAATTATGCTAAACCTTTTCACCTATATGTGCACGAACATGGTGGTTAAACTGCGGGGATCCTAGCCCAGGAACACGGTGACAGATATTGCCCTGTTGCATATCTTTCTAAATCTTTAGACAACATAGCACAAGGGTTGCCCTCGTGCTTGCGTGCAGTGGCTCTAATGGTCTGGGATGCTGAGAAAACAGTGCTGTCACATCCTTTGGTACTGTACACCTCACATCAGGTAACAGCTATTTTACACAACCTCAACACACAACATATGACAGCACAACGTACATCTGGTTATGAGAGCACGCTCTTGGCAACGGAAAACTTAACTATTAAGCCTTCTTCTCAGCCGATTCTAAGTATGATTCTAAGTATGCTTATGGTGTTGTGCATGATTTTGCCGAAACATGGAAGCAAAGAGACTTTAAAACAGTTGATGGAAAGCCCATAGCACATTTTAATCTCAAAGGTGACTTTTTAAAAGCTGTTCAACTCCCTGCCAAAGTGGCCATAGTGAAGGTTAAAGGACATGCAGTAGGTGATTCAGAGGAAATTCAGGGAAACATGTTAGCGGATAAAGTAGCTAAGGAAGCAGCAAAACAACCAGTAGATTTGGACACAGTATTGGTTTCCAAACAATGTAAATCAGATTCTGCTGGTATCATTAGAGATGTAGATGGCAAAATTGCTCTGCCTAAACTAGCTTTAAGAGTGTTGGTGAAGCATTACTATGGGATGTCACACATTAGCATAGCTAAAGTCATACAGGCTATAAATGCATTATACTGTAATGCTGATGTAGCTAAAACAGCCAAGCTAGTGTTGGATTCATGTTTGACAAAACTAACGTACATCGACCTGTACAACATACTGCAGTTGACTGGCATTTTTATATTCCCTATTACACACAGACAGCTGGAGTAGTAGAGAGAACAAACAGAACCATTAAGGAATGTATTACTAAAGCCTGCATTTAAACAGGCCGAATTTGGACTGTTGTTCTCCCGGCAGTACTCACAGAAATGAAAATGACCCCATCTTCAACTACCAAAATGTCACCTTTTGAAATTCTAATGGGCCGGCCTTTCCCGACCCCATGGGTCAGGGGACGCACTGGCGTTTCTTCCTTAGGTAACCTGGAAGTGATGGTGGACGACTACGTTTCTGCCCTGGTTAAGAAATTGAATTTTATCAATGCTAATGTCTCACTAACTCTTCCTTTGCCCACAGATAAGCCAGCACACCCTTTTGTGCCTAATCAGCAGGTCCTGCTACGAAGTCTGAAACCTACCAAGGTCGGTAAGCCGAAATATCTGGGTCCACCGACTGTTCTAGCTGTAACCAGAACTGGAGTTCTGACTGATTATCAGCCACAGTGGATACATGCAAGCAGGATCAAAACAGCACCCACATAATCTGTGCACTAATTGGTCTGTTGGCCTAAGAAGCCTACCTAAGTGAGTATTCAGGGCTGAAACAGTTGAGAGCCCATGAAAAGATCCTTTCTTTATAGTAGAAAGGGGGCCACCACCGGCATGAAGATCTGACTTGCTTAACTGTTTGTTTAGCTTACCCTGAAACCTGCTCTAGGTCTAAATTCTATAACAATATGTGCATAGTTGTAATTACACTGCTAATGTTGGTTAACCCCTTTGAATACTTTATTCAAGGAGCCCCACGTTCTGCAAGGAGAAGAGACTTGGCTAGAGTACCCGGATCCACCTCATGCATATGCAACCAACATGTGGTGGAGACTAGCTAATCACACTGCTAAATCTGTAGGTGGAAGGGGAGATTGTTATGTATGTACACATATCCCTCACAGCACACATGAGCACACATGAGCTTCCATAGCCAGATAAATTTAACTCGTAGTTTTAATTCTGTGCCAACTGTTAGTTTAGGCATTGTACTCCAAATACCCAAGCATCTTTCTTGTGTTTCTCGAAGTAGAGGAAGTAAAGTTTTAGGAACCATTCCGTCAGTTTACTGTAATACTACGGAGACTCGACCCCTTAATTATTCTAATAGGGACTGCCGTGTATTTATATCTGTCCAACAAAAAGAAAGGCAGGCTCTGGCAGGACATATAACCTTTGCCAGGATATTGGCTAACTGCCAGAGTAACTGTACGTTTGAGCGCATACCAGGTTCACAGGGAACACTGGTTGTTAAAGATTGGATATTCGGACATTCGGTGTATACAGCTCTTCCAAGCGACTGGTCTGGGGTGTGTGCACTGATTCAGCTACAAGATGCTGCCTTAATTGTAAGGCCTATTACAAGTGGTAGAAGGCATAAAAGATGTTTAGAAGAAAGATCAACATTTAGTTCAAAATTGCTTGGTTTTAGATCATCTCACTGCTATGCAAGGTGGAGTTTGTGCTGTTGTAGGTTGGACCTGTTGCATCTGTATACCCGATAATGATGCTGATGGTCATATTATTGAACAAGCACTAAAACAAATTACTGAAGCTTCTCGTCGTCTTGGAGAACGTGAAACAACTGCTGAACAAAGTTTTTTTGAGAAGATTAAGAGTTTGTTTACAAGTGTTGAACACTATTTTATTTTGGGAATGATTCTTTTATTGATTGTTGGAATTCTACTTTGTATGTTGCCATGTTTGATGACGATGGTAAGACAAGCCATAAAGGCCTCGATTAGAGTGGTGATGATGAAGGATTATATGCATGTAGGGAAAGAATGAAATGAAATCTGTATGTTTTTGTTTGTCTTTATCTTTTCATTTGCGGTTTGTGTCACCGGTTCTGTTCCCCAGATGAACATTATATGTTTTGGTGTGTGATGCTAATTCATAAATGATTTAAAGTGGCCATTGTTAGTGTTAAATGGTTTTCACACTGTTTCACACACATTCCTTTGTCTGGTCAGTGTCTATAGAATATTTACGATGTTAGTCTGTAAGGTAAACAGGGAGTCTTATCTGGACTCACATATCTCCAGCTAGTATATCCTCTTGTCTAAACAGGAAACAACTAGGTCAGGTTTCGTTTCTCTGTATGTGTGTATATACGTTCTGCTGCCTGCAATAAACTGAAGAGGAAGCATTTGCTGTGTGCGGTGTGATTCTTCCCTGAATTCAGAAAGGCCTACGGGCATCGCAGATCGTATGAAAAACCTCTCCAAGAATTAAGTTTCGTTTTGGCATGATAAAAATCGAACAGTATTCATAACCATAATTTAGTTAGAAATATGGATAAAAGGGAAATAACGACATTAAAACGACATCAAAAATAAAATTTTGTCAAAAACATGACTTTTCATGAATCATTAGATTGAGTATGCTGCCATGTTTGATGACGATGGTAAGACAGACCATAAAGGCCTCGATTGCCATGGAAATGATAAAGGATTATATGCATGTAGGGACGGAATAAAATGAAATCTGTTGTTTTTGTTTTGTCTTTATCTTTTCATTTCCAGTTATATTACCGATCCTGTACCCAGGAAAGAACATCCTATTTTATTGGTGTGTGATGCTAAATCGTAAATGATATGATTTACAGGATTAGATTTATAGGAAATAAAGTGGCCATGGTTAGTGTTAAGATGGTGCTCATTTACATTTACATTTGCAGCATTTAGCAGACGCTCTTATCCTGAGCGACGTACAAAAATGCTTTGAGTCTCTAGCAATGAATAAATCTACACTTGTACGCAAGATTACAAACTTAACAATCACACATTTTCCACACTGGTTCCCACACATTCCTTTGTCTGTTCAGTGTTTATAGAATATTCACGATGTTAGTACGTAAGGTATACAGGGAGTCTTTATCTGTGCTCACACAACCTGGCTAGTATGTCTTCTTATCCAAACAGAAAACAGCTTTAGGTCAGGCTTTCTTTCAAATGTTGTTGCATGCAACTTGTCTGTTGCATGCAATAAACCAAAGAAGAACATTGCTCCATTCTGTATGCTGTGTGATTCTTCCCTGATATCAGAAACGGCACCACGAGCTTCATAGTTCGTATGGAAAACCTCTCCAAGAATTAACTTTGGGCATGTTCATCGCGAAAACTGTTATGACAAACAAAGGGTTGAGAAAAATGCCTTTTTTTTATTATATATTTTTTTAAAGATTGCTTTTATTCAAATATTACCTTTCATATTTATAACCATAATTTAATAAAAAACATTAACTTTTTCATAAAAAACATGAGTTATTGTGAAAATATGAATTTTTATAGTGTGATTTCCTTATAAACCATTAAAAAGTGCAATATGTAAACAAAAAACTTTCACATGACAAACCATGGTTTATGACCTTTCACATAAATATGCAATTAATTACTAAAATATAAATTTTTATTTACAGAAGCATATTTTCATGGAAAAGCATTGACAAAAGTGCAATAAGTGAACGAAAACGGTTTAATGATAACCATGTTTGGCAAAAATAAGAGTTTTTTTCATATGAATATAAAAAAATTGGTTAAAAAGGAATTTGTATATCCAAAAGAAAAATATAATGAAAAGCTGTAAAAAAAAAAAAAAAAAAAAAAAAAAAAAAAAGGGAAATAATTAAATTAAAAAACATGACATGACAAATCAAGTTATTAAAATGTATTGTGAAAAATATGTTTGGCAAAAATATGAGTTTTTTTTCATATTAATTTTTATATACAAAGGAATGATTTAATAAAAAACTGTAAAACAAAGTGAAATATTTTAATAAAGAAATGTGATGACGAATCAAATTTTTAAAAAACAATTGGGAAAATATAACTTTTTAATTATATTCATTAGCATCATTTAACTAAAAACCATTAAAAGTGCAAAAATTCTACGCAAAACTTGATATGACAGTGGTTTGAAAGTGTCTTTTAAAAAAATAAATGGTGGATTGTTTTTATTAAAATATATCATTTCTCATTAAGAAATCATAATTTCATAAAAACATGTTAACCTTTACCATAAAAATACGAGTAATTGTAAAAATATAAATCATATGTTTTTATGACCAAAAAGGTGACATTTTTATAAAAATTGTTAGAGTTAAAATAAAAATATAAACATAACAACAAAACATAAACATAATTTAAAGAAAAACATTAAAAAAGTGCAAAATGTAAGTGAAAAACTTACTAATGAGAATGAGATATTGTAAAGTATATAATATATGTTCATTTAAAACCTTTTGAAGCGTACCATAAGTGAATGCAACACAATAAACTGACATTGATACAAATTACGTTTTTACAACAATATTAGTCTTTTATTAAAATTTGATAGTTATAATGAAAATATACATTTTCTTATTCATCATTTAATTAAAAACGTTGAAAAAGTGCAATATGTAAGCAAATTACATTAAGCACATTAAGCTGAGAAAAATATAACTTTTTTAAATAACAATATGAAATTAATTGGTAAAATTTACATTTTCTATGCACCCAAATAATTTCATGAGAAACTGTTAAAACGTGCACAAATTCAAATTAAAAAATGTCAAAATCTGACTTTCTTTTATAAAATGTTTTTTTTTTTTTTTAAATATGACATATTCATAACCATAATTTCATTTAAAAAAATCGTTAACATTTTCATAAAAATATTGTAAAAATATGGATTTTTATATTCACAAACATCATTTAATGTCAGGAACGCGAGAGGAACGATCCAAATGCAGGACTCAGAAAATATCAAAAGGCAGTCTTTAATTTTAGGGAAGAAACATTGACAATACAAACAGTCAGAGAACAAATGTTCAACTCTTAAAAGAGCATGGAAAAAAACCAATGAGCAGAAAAAGGTGAAAAAATAACCAACAAACGTCCAAAAACTGCGGGCAAAAAACAGGAAAAAGTACAGATTCAAAGTGAAAGCAAAAATAATCCACAGGGGTAAAAACGGCAAGATAGTCCCAAAAAGCATAACAAAAGGCAAAAAAACAATCTGGCAAGGAATAACAGGAGCCGGCGTCTATTTATACCCATCAAAGATGGCCGCCGCGAAGACGGTGCCGCACCGGAAGCGAAAGTTGGGCTACCGGAATTACCGGAAGTGCGCGCGCCGTCGGCTGAATTGATTGTTTTTATTACAATTTCACATTTCATGTTTATAAAAAAGTTTACCTTTATTATTAAAAATATGATTTATTGTTCAAATAGGAATTTTCAAGTACATTAGCATAATTTCAATAAACTATTTATAAGTGCACAAAAACGTGACAAAATATGTTTAAACAAAAATGTTTTTCATAAAAATAGTTATTGTAAAAATATGAATTTTCATATTCTTAAGCACAATTAATAAAAATACGTTAAAATGTGCAATCCGTGAACGAAATTTTTGACAAAAATATGACTTTTTACATAACGAAATGATAGTCATTATACAAATATAAATTTTCATATTCAAAAACATATGTTCACGGAATCGCATTTTCACAAGCTAAGAAACTCATTTTTGACAGCACGTAGAAGGCTTTGCAAAACATGTGCTAATGTTTCGATTTTGATTTGTTTCTAACCCATTTACATTCACTTTTTGCATTTATTATAAAATTATGATTATGAATATAAAAATTGATATTTTTGAAATAACTATAATTTTTATGTGAAAATATCATATTTTGGTCAAAAAATGGTTTGTTCTATCATATCTCATTATTAAATTGTAAAATTCTAATGGACCAGTGCATGCTGTTTGTGCAAATACGCTTGGTTCGAAAAACCGCTTTCTTTTCGTCATAGAAGCCTGAGACTTGCGGAATCACATTTTCACATGGTAAAAAAGTCATTCTTTACAGCACGTAGAAGGCTTTGCGAAAAATCAGCTGACGTTTCCATGTTAATAATTTAGGAATCTCTGACCCATTTACATTCACTTTTGCAGATTTTAAATTTTTTTTAAAATGAATATAAAAAATTCATATTTTTGAAAAAACTATAAAATCTTTGTAAGAAATATCATGTTTTGGTCATAAAATGGTTTGTTATATCATATCTCTTTAAAGGTTTGTAAAAATTTCTTATGTGCGAGTGCATTCTGTTTGTGCAAATACGTTTGTTCTAAAACTGCTTTCTCTTCATCCTAGAAGCCTGAGACTTGCGGAATCGCATTTTTACAGGTTAAAAAAACTTATTTTTTACAACACGTAGAAGGCTTTGCGAAAAATGTGCTGATTTTGATAAATTATGAATTTCGATCCCATTTACATTCACTTTTTGCATTTTTTTTTTTTAAATCTTTGATTATGAATATAAAAATTCATATCTTTGATAAAAAACCTATAATTTTTATGTGAAATATATCATGTTTTGGTCAGAGAATGGTTTTGATCTATTATATCGCATGTAAAATTATCATAGGCAAAAGCATGCTGTTTGACTAAATACGCTTGGTTCGTAAAACCGCTTTCCCTTCGTCCAAGAAGCCTGAGACTTGCGGAATCGCATTTTCACAGGTTAAAAAACTCATTCTTTACAACACGTGGAAGGCTTTGCGACAAATGTGCTGATGTTTCGGTTTTGATGAATTGTGAATTTCGAACCAATTTATATTCACTCTTTGCAGTTTTCAAGAGTTCTTTTTTTTTTATTATGATTATGAATATAAAAATTCATATTATTGAAACCAACTAAAAATTTTATGTGAAATATATCATGTTTTGGTCAGAGAATGGTTTGTTCTCTCATATCTCATGTAAAATTCTCATGGGCAAGTGCATACTGTTTGTGCAAATACGTTTGTTCTAAAACCGCTTTCTCTTCATCCTAGAAGCCTGAGACTTGCGGAATCGCATTTTTACAGGTTAAAAAAAAACTCATTTTTTACAACACGTAGAAGGCTTTGCGAAAAATGTGCTGATTTTGATAAATTATGAATTTCGATCCCATTTACATTCACTTTTTGCAGTTTTTTTTTTTAAAATCTTTGATTATGAGAATAAAAATTCATATTTTTGAAAAAAAACCCTATAATTTTTATGTGAAATATATCATGTTTTGGTCCGAGAATGGTTTTGATCTATTATATCGCATGTAAAATTATCATAGGCAAAAGCATGCTGTTTGTCTAAATACGCTTGGTTGGTAAAACCGCTTTCCCTTCGTCCAAGAAGCCTGAGACTTGCGGAATCGAATTTGCGGAACAGACTAAGAAACTTATTGTTGCCTGCACGTAGAAGGCTTTGCGAAAAAAAGCT
>MU534289.1:0-17187 GCA_024362625.1 Silurus asotus
TATACATATATATATATATATAAGTGAGGTAAATGCTAAACAAACACAGCATAACTTCTGCAATCTGTAATGAATTTATGCCTTGGGGTCGGCCAGTTTATTTTCTCAAAATGTGTTTAGCTAGTGTTGTCCTCAATAACACAGTTTTCTGTAATACCAGTTTCTGCTTCTACTAGTGTTTCTTTATGGTTTCCTGTAACTGAGTTTCACAACAGAAGTACTTTAGAACCGGAATAGTTCAGATACTCGCTACAGAGTTATTTATGGTCATGAAAGAGAGAGAGAGAGAGAGAGGGAGAAATAGGGCCAAGTATTGCAGCCAAGAGCTGACACACAGCACAATATGTACAAACAAGTAGATTTGAAAAGCCATTTTGTTTTAATGTGCTTTAGACGATTAGTTGTCTTGTGCAGAGGAAAGGGTGAGTACAGAGTCAACAGCCCTTTTAGTGACACTATAGCTACTGAAGAAATTCATATATTGGCAAAAAAGACTGAAGTAAAGAGAAAATCTGGCTCATCATTACTGTAAGAAATGGTTGGGCAATCTGAAAAATCTCAGTGTAAAAAACTGTCATATTTGCCAATAACTGCCAATATTTGTCCAGTTCAAATAATGACTTAAACCCAACCTGTATGATATTTTTTTTCTTCAGTGAGTTATGTAAAAAAATAACTGAAAAAGTCTAATTTAGCATTCTCTTCAGCTTTATGGAAAATTAAATGACTGGCTGATTCTGTCTTTCTGTTCTATAGAAGTAAATAAGAAGAAAGTAATATTAGATTGGAACAAAATAAAGGCGATTAAATGATGAAAGAGCTTTTACTTTTTTGATAAACTGTTTTTTAAAGTAATCTTTTTCAATTCCCTTATGTTGAGAAAAACAGGGCAAGGTCATGGTTCCAACTCTTCTCATATTTCCTCTTCAGACAAGCTGCTTCCATGAAACACCAGTTTCATTTTGCAGGTGTTACACAAGATGGTTTTAATTTCAAAAAACTTTCACAAACTTTATTGTAACAATTGCATCTTAACTCCAACATTTTCTCTTATTGCTGACTTTCTTCTAGTGGAATGCAACCAGGCAGTCTGCATTACAGTTTTGCACTACAAACCCCATTATGGCCTCCAGGTCTGCAAACATGGTCTGCCCCACCACCGAGGGGCCACCAGGAGGAGACGGACTCTATCCATGGTGTCCAGTGTCCTTGGGTCTGGAAGAAAGTGTTTGGGAGCCAGAAACACAGCCAGCATCTCTAGGCAGTTTATGTACCAAGTGAAATGGAGCCTGCTTCACTGACCTTGTGCAGAGTGGCCACTCATGACCGTTTCCCACCCCGTAAGGGACGCATCTGTCGTTAGCATTATGTGATGACAAGGAACTCCCAGGACGGGGCCTTGAGACAGGAACACAGGTTCTTTCCACACATTTAAATCTCGAAGGGCTCTCCGTGAGACCTTGATGGTGCGGATTGGGTTGCCCTTGCGGGAGAACCCTCTGTCTCTGAGCCACCACTGGAGGGGTCTCAGCGGGGTCAAAGCCGCATAAATGCATTTTGTGAAGGTGCAGGGTAAGAGTGCAAGGCTAAACGGGTTACCCAATATCGGGAACCCGATATTGGTAAGCTTTGCCCAGGAAAGAAAACCCCAGGTGCCAGAAGAATGGATACGTGGAAGTATGCATCCTTTGGATCTATTGTGACGAACCATTCCTCTGACCTGATCTGAGACACGACCTGCTTGAGGGTGAGCATCCTGAACCTTAGCCTCATTAATGAGCAATTCAAGCAGTGGAGATTTATAATGGGATACTACCCCCATCCTTCTTCAGAACCACAAAGTACTGGCTATAGAACCCGGACTCTGTCTAAGGGAGGGACCACCTTCCTTCCTTAAGAGAGTGCGTACTTACTCTTCCAGGACCAGAACCTGCTCTGAACTGAATCTAGTAGCCCTTCTCTACACTGCACAGGACCCACTAAGACATGTCTGGTAGGCTCTCCCAAGCTGCCACAAAGTCTTGTAAGGGAACCGGTCTCTTAAGACTGGTCTCTGACAAATCTAGAGTGGCTGGAGCAGTGCCCTGCAGGCGATGGGGCCTCTTAGAGGCAGCGGGTCTCCTCCATCCACTACAAGACCCGGTGAAGGTGGAGGGAAGCATGTACCGTGGCATGGTTAACAAACTGACATCCTGGCACTGTATAATAAGGTGTTCACCATCGTTCAAAAATTTAAGGCCATTCGGTTGTCTGGGCCTCTAAGCCGAAGCTTGCTTGCCAGAGAGGATGGCTCTCAGGTCCGCCCACTCCTTAGGCTTGGGTCTGGAGTGTCGCCCGGTGCCCCTCGATCTTTATCTCAGTCTGTTTTTGTTTCTGTTTCTGTGCTTTGAGGTGCCCGGACACACTGGGCTGGGGCTGCACCACACAGTTTTTCAATCGGGAACAAAAAATTATTCAACACAATGTACACAGATGTATTGCTGTTTGCCATAAATGGGTTTTAAATATCTGTTCTATGAGCCTGTCCTCCACTATCCAGAATCTGTGTATCATAACCCCCAAAATGTTGTCCTTCTATTGTAAGACTACAAAGTCCAGACCTAAGCATTTGGTATCCACTCATAATGATCCATTATAATTAAAAAAGCATTTTTCTGATGCATACAATGTTTAACAATTTCTATTTATTTTCTTTACAGGGCAGCACAAGTACTACCACAACTTGTGGCTTCGAGGACCATTTTTGTTGCAGTAATGATTTCTGCAGATGATTTGCAGGTATCTGCAAAAGTGAAAGGGAAAGTTTATTGGACTGTGGTGAGACCTGCGGTGTTGTATGGTTCAGAGACAGTGGCATTGAGTAAAACACAAGAGGCGGAGATGAAGCTGGCAAAGGTAAAGTTGCTGAGCTTTTTTTTGGGACTAAAAAAGATAGATTGGTTTAGAAAAGAGGGACAGTGCACGTAGAATGTTTTGGAGACAAGGCACAATTAAGATGGTTTGGACATGTGCAGGGGAGGGACATGGGGTATATCTGTAGTAGAATGCTGAGGATGGAGCCACCAAGAAGGAGGAAAAGAGGTGGGCCAAGGAGGAGATTTATGGATGTGTTGAGGGAAGACATTCAGGTAGTTGGTTTGAAAAATTCAGATGTAGTGGACAGACAGGGTGGTATGGAGGTGGAGGATCTGCTGTGGCGACCCCTGATGGGAGCAGCCAAAGGAAGAAAAAGAACTTGAAGAAGAAAAAGAAGAAGAAGAAGAAGAAGAAGAAGCTATAAGGCCTATCATAAGGCATATCAGAAACTATTTGTTGATGCAATGGCTTTCACTACTGCTTGAAGTAACGTTGCATAAAAGTTTTGTATAAAGTAAAAATAATCAATGATGTGATCTGCATTACCATTAAAATAGTGTTAACAGAAATACAGCACTCTTATTTTTAAGTTCTGCTAATAAAGTCTAAAATACAAAGAAGATTAAATACCTTCAATAGAATTGTCTTTAGGAGAATGGGACTTTCTATGGCGTACATGTATTCTTTCTTAGAAAAAATAAGAAGAAACAAAACATCGGCATTAGGATACACTGAAGTTTTAAACAGGGCCGTCTCCTAAAACTATTTACACACAAAATAAATCTGTGTTTTTCAGTGTGACCAACTGTCATAATCATATTTATATGTTTAATTATTGTGAAGTCTTTTTTATTGTGTTTTTTATGCAATATTTGTCCAAACAGATTAAATAACCCAAACTGTATGACTTTCTTTATTAAGATATTAAGAAAAATTACTGAAAAAGTCTAATTTAGCATTCTCTTCAGTTATATGGAAAAAGTAACCGACTGGCTGATTCTGTCTTTCTGTTTTGTAGAAGTAACTAAGAAGAAAGTAACATGGGATGGGAACAAAATAAAGACGTGTAAATGATGTCAAAGCTTTTACTTAAACTATTGTTTTATTTATTTTTATTTAAATACACTTTACTCTTTGGCTTCCTTTACATTAAGACAAACAGGGCAAGGTCATGGTTCTAACTCCTCTCATTGCAGGTATTTCCTGCTTCTATGGAACACCAGTTAAATCTTGCAAGTGTTACACAAGATGGTTTTAATTTTGAAAAACTTTCATTTAACATTTACACTTAGCGCTGACTTTCTTCAAGTGGCCTTCAACCAGGCAGTCTGCATTTCAGTTTTGCACTACAGATCCTAATGTTCAAACTGCATTATTGGCAGACCTGAGATGGCAAAAGTACAAACATTCTTCACTCAAAAAGTACAGATACTTACTCCTTCACTCAAAAAGTACAGAAACTAATGTTATAAAAGACTCTGGTACAAGCTGAAGAACTGACTACAGTTTTTACAAGACAAAAGAATAAAAAATGTTGTTATTTAATGAATTTATACAGGCTGCATTGTGTTTGTTGTATTTGTATGTTGTTGTTTGTTTTGCTTAGGTTTGCTTGTGCTATTTGATAAAAATCCAAGTTATTTGTGATAGAATTGCATTTTTTTAATCATTAATGACATTATTGAGCCATGCCCAGCTTTGTCAATATGCTTTGTTTTGTTGTCCTGTCGGTTGATAATCCTCAGTCTTATTTACATATTTACATATTTATTTAATGTCGGGTTGCAGTATATTCAGCGCGAACCGTATTTAGGTTCAGGGTGAGTGCATATGTAAAGCACTTTTACTTAACGATGTTGTGTATGTCACCAAAGTGTTTGCACACACACACACACACACACACGCACACGCACACGAAGACAGGCACGGAACAAAACCAGAGAAAATGGACACGCTAAAAGGTGCTCATCCAAGGTAAAGCATTTTAAGGTTATTCTCATTTAAAAGGTTTCCAATTGAAGTCAATTATATATTTCAGTATAATATAATATATTGTATTATATTATATTATAAATTATAGTATATTATAAATGCGTAGTTTCGCTTTCGGTTTTAGATGCGTATAACGGTTTCTAACAATGCCATGAAATCTGACTTTAATATTTTGAACTTTTGCTTAAAAACACGAGGAAGGAAAAGCTTCTTCGATTAATAAGCTGTTTTATTACGTGTTTATAATGAAGTTAAGAAACTACGAACATCTGAAATAAGAGACCCAAAAACTGGGTGGAATTTGAGCACAACTGTAGGTGTAACCTCGCTGAAATACAAAACGTCCGAGGTAAAGCTCGTGTTCTTCTACAAATATATATCAGTGTGAACTTCTAATATACTCGAATTCAAGTGCATTCTAGTCTGTTGAAGTGCACTGTGCTCCTGTGTGTGGCTGTAAAATGTACAAAGTAGTGTTTTAATAGTGGTGAACTTCATACACACTCGTTTCCGGCAAAAGTTACATCTAAAATGGCAGTTGTGCAAAATGTTTGTTTGGACAGATTAATGTGATGTATTCATGTAAGAAACAAGATGATGTTGATGATGATGATGATGATGATGATGATGATGATGATGATGAGACAAACCCAAAATATGAAGCTTTCAACACAATTAACAGCAAATTATTTACGAGTAAGAATGTAACAGATGCACTCCTGAGACTTTGTGTGCCTCTATTTGCATGTTTCCTTTAGTGAACTCTAAAGGAGGAAAGCTAAAAACAAGGAACTTCATTTGTCTCGACAACTGTAAAATCATAATGATGAACATTTCTGGTGTAAAATGGCACAACAATGTATGTGTTAGTGTACAAAATGTTCCAAAAAATATCTTCAAGAACTTTTTTAAAGATAAGTCATGTGGTTATCTACACCACCCAGCCTCACAAGGGACCATGTCCATAAATAGAGAAAATATTAATAGTGTTTAATTCCTGCTTATTTCTTGAACAAATCTTCTTCTTTTATTATTATTATTATTATTATTATTATTATTATTATTATTATTATTATTATTATTATCATCATCATCTTCATTATATTTTTGTGTGTATGTAAAGACTATTAAAATACATATTTGGCAGATCGTGTTTGGCCCATAAACAATTTCAAATATATAGGTTTTTACTCCTTATGACATTTGTTTAAAGTATTTAGCTACTTTGGAAATCTTTGAGTTCTACACTTAATGTTTACCACTACTACTATTATTATTACAGTAGATTGCAGTAACTTCCTGTATACTTTTTTAGAATTATATTCTGTACACTCCGGTTTAAACACTTAGCACCACACCCTTAAACTAACAACTTTAAAGTACACGTCACTACAAGTGTTACCATTATCATTATATTCAGCCTGTTGAACTTTAACAAGCAGTAGTGCAATACATAAAGTATAAATATTCAGATTTAGAACTTTAGATAGCTTTTACAGAACACATTAGACGGAAGTGTTTGGGAAAAGAAAATGCTGATATTCTGGGATTTTCATTGTCAAGAGTTTAGCAGAAAGGTGAAAAAAAGACAGTGATGAGTAATCCCACATCCCTTGTTTTAACAGATGAGGCTGGATTTTGTAGTGTAATAAGTGTGGGAGAAGATTTCTTGCCTTTAATTGATGCCCTCAATCAATCACTAATTGGATGTCATAGTCATTCTGTGGGTTGGTGCTAAGAATGTAACTCTCTTTATTGACACAGTTTTTCTCATCAAGCTGCAATCGTGATAATGTGACAATTCAATGGCCAAGTTCCATGTTAATTGTACTTCACTGGCCTACCATGTCAGTACAGCACTTTTGGAATAGATAAAACAGAAAATTTATTAGACCAGAATTTTGAAGGTTACTCTAAGGAAATCCTTTTCTGGTACATGCATTTATCCATTATAAAGTATTATATTTGGCTAATATCCAATAGAAGATGCTCTTTTTATTACCTTAAAAATGTGTGTATTCCTATTATGAAGAGTAGTGGCATTTCCCCGTTATTTATGTTTAATGACACCTTAGTGGTCCATACTTTAAAATGAGTTTACTATGAGCAACAAGCAACATTACTTAAAATATTTCAGAATCTTTCCTACAAATTTAAAATATTACTTGATAAACAATTTTCATTGAATTGGAAAAATTTACATTCTGTGGATTAAATGTTTATTTATTTTTGTATGGCATTAAATTTCAGTTTCTTATTGCTAATAATTTTAGTAACAAGCTCTTTCTTTGTTAAGTTCTATTATGTTGCTTAATGAAGATTATTTTATGCATTCAGCAGGTCCTTAACTACCTGTATGGCCCCAAAAATGTATGGCCCTTTAAGCTCATATGAGTGCAGTCAAAATACAAACATTTTATTTCTAACATTACTGAACATTCGGTCCCGCTGCAGATTTCTACTAACTTGCTGTATATATATTAACATGTGTGTGTGTGTGTGTGTGTGTGTGTGTGTGTGTTTATGACAAAAAATATTTTTACCCTTTTTTAGCCCTTCGAAATGATCATTTATAACTAAAAAAGCATTTATGACTGCACACAGAGTTTAACAATTTCCTTTCATTTTCTTTGCAGGGCAGCAAAAGTAGGACTGAAGAAAATGTGTGTGTGGTTCTTCATCATTGGACTTCCCAGTCTGAGTTTGTATATGCTCCCTCAATTTAAAAATGAACAGAATAAAACTCCCTTGCCGAATAAAGGAAAGGAAAAGCCTCTACCCTTAATGCCATGTGGCATGAAAGTGCAAAAAAATCCAATCATTAAAGTCAGCAATCTGAAGACGTACATGGTCGGCTCCTACATAGAGCACCGGCAAAAGGAGAAAATGATACGGACAATCGCTATAGTGCTTCGTAGTGAAAAACCAGAGTATCACTGCTTGCTGTGCTGCAACGGACAGAAAATATATGTAACTGCTACATATGACATTCACTCTGACCACTTTGACTTTGAATACGGCACGGCTGATATTACCTGCAATATACCAGACAAGTGTACCAAACCAACACATGTGGCAATCACTTCCCGATCACCTAAAGAGGATGAATCCTTGCAGGACATTCACGTCTTTCAACCTGTTAGGAATCAACAGAAACAGGAAGTCTTTCCTTATAATTTCACTGTTTGCATTTCTGCGATGTTTGATTATAGGAATGTGTTGATGCTTGTGCAGGCGATGGAGATGTATAGGATGCTCGGTGTCCAGAAGGTAGTGATTTACAAAACCAACTGCAATAAAGATATACAGAAGGTTCTGGATTACTACACCAGGCAACAATTTGTGGAGATCATTCCCTGGACAATAGCATCTTACATCAATGTGTCCAGAGGCTGGCAGAAGTCCGAAACACCAGGAGAGCTGCATTACTTCGGTCAAATTGCAGCACTTAATGACTGTGTGTATCGTTACATGTACCAGAGTCACTATGTAGCCCTGCAAGATTTGGATGAATTCATACTTCCTCTTAAGTTTAAAAGCTGGACAGAACTCCTGCCCGAATTAGAGAAGAAATACAGTAATTTTGGTGGCTTTGAGTTTGAGAATAATTTTTTCCCCCTTTCCATCAATGATTCAAACTCTAAATACTCACCAGACTCCTGGAAGAAGTTTGCAGGAGACAACATTTTAGAACATATTATTAGAATAAGAAACGATCCAAAAGAATTCAATAACTTCAAAGTCATTGTTGATCCTCGTTTAGTTTATAAGGCTACAGTACATGGATTTTTGGATATCATAAAGAGTACTGTCAGAGTGGATTCTCAGATAGCTCGCATGTATCACATTCGACATGTTCCAAAGGAAAGGCTGGCATCGACATTCCAAATACAGGACACACATCTCAGAGACTATGCAGACAGTCTTATATTAGCTGTTTCAAAAGTCCTTCAAGAAGCACTGGAAACAGAGCATATTTCAGACTAATAAATACAGTCAAACCCACTTATCTCTACCTTGGATAACTCGACAACCCTATTAAGTTGACGTTTTTTGAAGTGGAACCGCCAAATTCTCTCTTTGTTTTAGCATTTTTTAATCGGTTATATCGATTATTTTATGTCGCCAAACCTTAATATCTCGAGCACAAGGGGGGGTATTACACAGTATTGTATACTTCTAAATCTCTGCTGTTAGTTGGTGCACATGTGCCTTTTTTTGTTAGCAAACATGTATGTACATTTTTATAGCATGCCTTCATCAAACAAATCGCGGTGATGCTGTTGTGTAAAAAAACCCTCCAAAAACACGTGCATGTACATTCTTATTTATTAACGCACATCATGTACATAAAGAAATTTCACGTTATTATACTCGCACAAATTAATATATTTCTGCCATAATGGTTTGTGTTTATTCCAATCATCGGGTTTTTTTCATCGGGTCTCTTTTGAGACACATGAAGGTTCTTTTGTTTGTGATACAGTTCTGTGGCCAGATGAATCCAAATTTGGCTCTAACAGAAGAATAAATGTAAGATAAAGAACAGGAGAGAAGATGTTAGCAGACTGCCTCACTGTCCCAGTCTAACATGGAGGTGGAAGGTAAATGGATTGGAGACTTATTCTGGGTGAAAGAAATGCTGAACCAACATGTCTACCATTCCATATTTTCATCGGGACTGCAAGTAATTGGAACCCTCAGGACTATTACCAAAAGCATACGCCTATCATCCAATGGCCTGCTCAGTCAACGCACCAAAAAATCAATTCCTGTTGAATTGATCTGGTATGAACATCAAATGCTCCGTGAATAGACTTGTAAATAAAGATGAAGTAAATTTTGCTATTTTTGTATCTCAGAAGTATAAGGAAAAGATAAATAATGAATTATGTGATCTGCATTAACATTAAAATCAAGTTGACAAAACAGCGCTCTCATTTTTGATAAGTTTTGTAATGGGTTCTGCTTTTAATATACTCTAAAATACAATAAATGATTAAATCCCTCTATTAGAAGTGTCTTTTATGAGAATGGGTCTTATTAAGAAGAACATGTATTCTTCCTAAGAATACACCTATGGTCTATTTTAGAAAAAAAAAATTTGGCATTAGTACACACTGTAGGTTAAAACAGGACCATCTCCAGAACGTATTTACTCACAAAATAAATCTGTGTTATTCAGGATGACCAACTGTAATAATCATATTTATAGGTCTAATTATTGTCAAGTCGTTTTGATGGTGATACAAAAGCAATATTTATCCAAACAGTTTAAAAAAAGACGACCCAACCTGTATGATTTTCTTTATTGAGTTATTAAAGAAAACAACAGAATAAGTTTTATTTAGCATCCTCTTCAGCTTCATAGAACGGTAAAAGTAAAAAGTAGCCAATACAACTACCCGTTTTAGTGTCATGCTGGTAACTGGACTTCACAGTGGAACCCACTTATCTCGACCCCGGTTAACTCGACAATCCTATAAAAGTCGACGTTTTTGAAGTGGAAACGCCAAATTCTCGCTTTGTCTAAGCGAGAATTTTTTTTTATGTCGCTGAACACTATATCTCGAGCACAAGGGGGGGGAAATTCGCAATTTAATGTCAATTATCTTGATCAGCGCTGTGCAGCCGCAGAAGAACTCCCGAAAGTGGCAGAAATATCAAGCCTTACAGATGCTACAGGTGTTGTATTGTATACTGGTGAATCTCTGCTGTTAGTAAGTCCACATTTGCCTTTTGTGGTTAAATGTTTTGCAAAGAACGGGAGGCGAAAGCCGCGCTTGGTAGGAGCGCGGTGCGGCGCTTTGGGAAGAAAAGAGCAGCCGTTGAGAGAGTGCCGGTGGGAAGGCACGTACTGGGATACGCATGAGCGATAACAACGACCGCCGTGAACCAACAAATACCAACAATAACGGACAGTGAGAGTGTGGAAGTTTAAAAGGAGCTGGTGATGATAAACGAGCACCATATGCGCACGATTGAAGCCCGGAGCTTCAGAGAAAGCGGCCGAGAAAACACCTGACACGCTGAAGGGGGCCTAAGGGGGCGTGGCAGGTGAAATCCTGACAGATAAACATGTACTGTATGTATTTTTATAGCATGACTTCATCAAACAAATTACAGCAACGCTGTTGTGTAAAAAACCCTCCAAAAACACGTGCATGCACATTCTTATTTATTAACGCACATCATGTACATAAAGAAATTTCAAGCACTTATGCACAAATTAAGACTTATGATTTACTGACCCATAATTATGACTAAGTAGCTCAGTATCGCATGCACTACTATTACAATCTCTCATACTTAATATTATACACATACGAATGCGGGCACGGAACAACCAGAGAAAATGGACACGCTAAAAGTTGCTCATCCAAGGTAAAGCGTTTTAATTTTATTTTTATTTCAAAGGTTTCCAATTTAAGTAAAATTATATATTACATTATATTATAGTGTATAAGTAGTAAATTATAGTACGTAGTTTCGCTTTCGGTTTTAGGTGTGTATAACGGTTTCTAACAATGCTATGAAATCTGACTTTATTATTTTGAACTTTTGCTAATAAAGATGATTAAAAACATGGTACATGCATTTATCTATTATAAAGTATTATAGTTTGCTTATATTGTGGCGACCCCTAATTTGGAAATTTTTTGAATGATCGTCATCATTCGACATTTCATTTTGTGTGTTAATCTGCTTTTTAAATCAGAAAATGAACAGAAGGACAATCACTTTCTTGATAATTGGAAAAATATGCATCTACATTTGATGGCATGTGGCAAGAAAGCGCAAAATGTTCCAAGCATTAAAGTCAGCAATCTGAAAACATAGGTGGTCAGCTTCTACACTGCCAAAATTAGAAAATGACACGGACATTCGCTTCATAGTGAAAACCCAGAGTATCACTGCTTGCTGTGCTGCAATGGACAGAACATATCTGTAACTGTACGTCTTTAGTCCATGGATTTCTGCATATAATGAAGGGTAGTGTCAGAGTGGACCATCAGATTGCTCATTAAGAATCTTGAAGAGTCTGTTTATGTAACATACACTGTAAAAACCTTTGTAAAAATGTTTTATATTTATTTTGTTAGTGTAAATTTACAGTAAAACCCTAGCAGTTGGGTTGCCAACTGTACTTTCGGTGGACTACTAAACACCAATTACAGTACAATACTGTTTTTTCCATATTTCCATATTTCTTTTTGTCATTTAAATCATATTATTGTAAATTTTCTGATGTAAAAAAAAAAAAAAAAAAGTATATATTTATAATATATACAGTATATATATTATATTTTACGGACATGCAAACCGAAATGTCAGCTGTAATCTTTTGATTACAAACCATTTTAAGTGCAATTAACAGTTAACTATTAACAATCCTGTAATATTTACTTTAAATGTTTTAACAAATGTTAATAGAAAATACAAGTAAATTAGAATGGTCTTATATTAGCACTTGGCCTGGATCAGATTATTCAACCTAAAGGCAAAATGAATTAACAAAACATTTTCCTGAACAGATTTTACAAACAATATGTGGTGACATTTTATATATAACATGAAAGTTTTAGTTATCAGTTACTGGGTAAAGGAATTGTCTTTTCGTCAAATACACAAATTAAATCTCTCCTCTCCCTAATATTCCATATCATACTCCATTGTCATCCATTAATCTTGTTCTGATAAACCAGCTTTCACTGCTGCATCATTTGAATCTGTAGCTTTGATGAACATATCCTGCTGCAATTGCAGTCTGCCTTTTAATTCTTGGACAATATGTTGTTCTTGGAGCTAAATTTGGCATACTAGGCTCCATGTTTGGTGCCAAAAATGCAAATGTATATTTTGTTCATAACACAATGCATATAGGCTTTTCTCTTTTAACCACATACATGTATTTGCTTCTTGTACATTTAAAAAAAAAACGTCTGAAATTTGAGATCAAAGGTTGCAATAACCGTGCTTTATTATTATTCAGTGGTGGAGTGAAGTTGCATAGACTTTTTAGCTTAAGACAATCAAACCATCAAAAAGTTTGACACCTGTTATAGAACAAACCAGTGTATTGTTTACACCGACTATGTCAGTTGCAGGCAAATAAAAATCTATTTTATTTGTAATATTTGTAAGTTTGGGCCGGAATTAGCTCAAATATACGATGAGTGGAAATTTTAACCCTGAGTGTTGGTCGCTAAAATGGGCGTCTGTGTTGTATTCTTTATCTTAAATTGGAGAGACTTTATCTTACTGACACACAACCCCTCCTGCGCGTGTGCTTCCACGCGCTCACAGACAGTGACAAATCAGCAAAGATGAACACGAAATTCAGTGCTTTTTGCAGGTAAACAATAAACTTTTTTTTTATCCCTGAGAAGTTTTCTATAGTCAAATATTAAATATATTAGTATAAAGTGCGTTCAAAGCGTAAGTGTAGTTTCGCTTTCGGTTTTAGAGGAGTCTAACGGTTTCTAACTACGCCATTTAATTCGACTTTAATATTTTGAACTTTTGCTTTTAAAGATGTCAAAAAAAAGGGAAAAAAAACCTTTTTCGAATAATAAATTAATATATTACATTTCAAGAAAGTGCCAGGAAACGACAGGGCTCTGGGGGTGTCATGGAACTGCGCATTACTTAAAAACGACACTGTGCAACCCGCCCTAACAGGAAATTGTGTTTTTTGTTGTTCTTATAGTTGCTTTCTAATGTATATCATTATTTTGTTTACTACAAACATTTAGAAGTATTTTTATTATAGTTGCATTGTGGCGAGTGGCTGTAAACAATAAAACCTCTAACGTACTATGAGACTTTTATTTTATTTTATTTTATTAAACATTATGTTTCTTTATTGGATAATTTTTGTTACTATGCTGAACGTTTAGTACTTCTACTATGACTGTTGCAGTTTTTGCAGTAATTGTTTTTAGGATTATATACTCTACATTCCGTATACTTTATCACATCTTCACAGATATGATTACAGTTATGAGCTACCACACATAATGCGTTTTTTTTTATCTCATAAACGCATATTTTATTCACAGTAGAACAAAGAAAACTTACCAGATGATTAACTAGAGAAAATGTGCCATTTTAAGAAATAATCTGTGAAAAGCTGCATCTACAAATTGTCGAATTTGAATAATTTTCCTAAATGTAAATTTGCAAAAATATATTATCCACAGCACATAATATCAAAATATATGCTGAATAAAAAATAGCGAAATTTAATGGACAGAAACGAGGGAATCACAAGGGAACAGCACAATGGACAAGGCCAAAACACAATACTGGATGCCTGTGATCTTTGGGCATTCAGATTCTGTGAACATAGTTCACTATGCCATCCAAAAATGCAAGATAAAGCTCTATTATTCAAAGAAGAAGCGATATATAAATACTGCCATTTTCCCTGGGCCAAAGCTCATGTAAAATGATGAAAAACTGTTCATTGGCCAAGTGAACAATTTTACATTATTTTTGGCAACCATGGGCACTTTGTCCACTGGACTAAAGTGGAAAGGGAACTGGCTTGTTATCAACGCTCAGCTCAAAAGTCTACATCTCTGAATTAATGGGGGTGCATTAGTGCCTGTGAAATGGGCAGCTTTTACATCCGGAAAGGCACCGTCAATGTTGAAAGCTTTATCTAGGTTTTAGAGCAGCATAGGCTTCCACCCAGATCTTTTTCAGGGAATGCTTTGCATATTTCAGCAACAGCATGGCTTTCTAGTAGAAGACTCCGGGTGCTGAACTGGCCTGCCTGCAGCCCAGACCTTTCACCTAATGAAAATAATTGAAATGAAAAATACACCAACGAAGGACTGTTGAGCAGTTTGAATCCTAAATCAGGCAAGAATGGGACAACATTCCTCTCCCAAAACTTCAAAAACTGGTTCCTAGACATTTACAGACTGTTGGTAAAAGAAGACAGGATGCTACACAGTGGTAAACATGAGCCTGTCCCAACTTTGAGACATGCTGCTGCCATACATTTCAAAATTACTTTATTTTTTTTTCTTACAATGGAACATTATGTCAGTTTAAACATTTGCTATGTTTTCTATGTATTATTGTGAATAAAATATGTGTTTATGAGATTTGCAAATGATTGCATTTTCTTTATGTACATTTTACACATTGTCCTAATTGTTTCTGAATTAGAGTTTTAGATTAACTGTGAAATATAAAGACAATAGCTCTGTTTCCTTTTTCAGTTTGAGTAAAGTTAAACACAAATGCAAATATTAAAACAGGCTACATGCACTTTATAACAACTGAGTGAAATACATGTTTTTTTTTATTTATTTAATAGCCACTGTAATATTTGTCAAATTAATTGCATTTGTCACACACATAACCATACATGTTTATTCTGATTATTAAAAAGAATAAAGGAATATAGGAGAGCTGCAGCACACAGCGCATAATGGTTCTCCTGCCTGATACAATCTGGAAAAATGTTGTAGCTATTTTTTCTTTTCACCCTTCACACATGCTTGTTCATGTTTAGCCTTCCCAAATTTACAATTTTTTTTCTCATTTACAGGGCAGCACAAGTGTTACAGCAGTTAAAGAGTTTTACAGCATTTCTAACTATCCTCTTCTTCAACATAATTGTTTTGTTTATTATATATTTTGGATTAAAATATTGGGACAAGACTGGAACATATAACCATCATTTGAAAAATGGGACTTTGATGTCGTGCGATATGCCAGTGCAAAATGATGCGATCATTGAAGTCAAGCACCTTAAAGCATATATGGTCGGCTCCTACATAGAGCACCGCCAGAGGCAGAAACTGATACGGACGATCGCTATAGTGTCTCGCAGGGAAAAAAATATGTATCACTGCTTGCTGTGCTGTGGTGGACAGAACAAATCCATACCCGCTACATGTGACATTCACACTGACCACTTTGACTTTGAATACGGCACGGCTGATATTACCTGCAAGATACCAGACATGTGTACAAATTCCACACATGTGGCAATCACTTCCCGATCACCTAAAGAGGATGAATCCTCGCAGGACCTTCACATCTTCCAACCTGTTAGGAATCAACAGAAACAGAAAATCTTTCCTTATGAGTTCACAGTCTGCATTTCTACTATGTTTGATTATTGGAATGTGTTGATGCTTGTGCAGGCCATGGAGATGTTCAAGATACTTGGCGTCCAGAAGGTAGCTATTTACAAAACCAACTGCAATAATGATACACAGAAGGTTCTGAATTACTATGTGAGTCAGAACTTTGTGGAGATCATCCCATGGACAATAGGATCTTACATCAATGTGTCCAGAAGCTGGAAGAAGTCGGTATCTAAAGGAGACCTGGAATATTTTGGTCAAATTGCAGCACTTAATGATTGTGTGTATCGTTACATGTACCAGAGTCACTATGTAGCTCTGCAAGACTTGGATGAAATCATTTTACCTATAAATCTAAAAAACTGGACAGAGCTCCTGCCTGAATTAGAGAGTAAATACAATCACATTGGTGGCTTTGAATTTGAGAATAATTTTTTCCCCCTTTCCATCAGAGATACAAGCTCTAAGTATTCACCAGACTCCTGGAAGAAGGTTGTTGGAGTCAACATTTTAGAACATGTCATTAGAATAAGCAATGATCCGAACAAAGCAAATAATTTTAAAGTCATTATTAATCCTCGATTAGTGTATAAGGCTACAGTCCATGGCCTTTTGGAGCAGATTAAGGGGACTGTCAGAGTGGACCCTAAGATTGCTCGTATGTATCACTTTCGAGACATCCCAGAGGAAATTTTGAAAGAGCGATTACAAATACAGGATGCTCATCTAAGAGACTACATGGACAGTCTGATCCCCGCTGTATCTACAGTCCTTCAACAAGCATTGGGAATTTACTAAAAAGGAAGATTTATTATTGATAACAATAAGAAGCATGATTATAAGCATTCATCTTGAAAATGTTCATTCCCTTCCTACTCAAACGGATGAACTTTTTCTCCTCACCTGCATCAACAAGAACTTTTCAAACTCGGCTGCACTGTGCTTCACTGAAACCTGGCCAAATAAAGCCATTTCGGACAATGCGTTACATTTGCTGGGCTTCCAGCTGACTGATGAAACAAAATTAGAACTGTTTGGGCCCATGGATCAACGCTATGTTTGGAGGAGAAAGAACAAGGCCTATAAAGAAAAGAACACAGAAGCATGGCGGGAGCTCAATCATGCTTTGGGGCTGTTTTGCTTCTGCAGGTACTGTGAAGCTTCAGCGTGTTCAAGGTACCATGAATTGTCTTCAGTACCAGGAGATATTGGATGACAATGTGATGCA
>MU534477.1:0-23987 GCA_024362625.1 Silurus asotus
CCTCTGTGCACACAGTGAAGATGCAGGTTTCTTATCTCACACTCTATATTCTTTCTGATAAATCCTACATTAGATATGAGAAAGAGAAATAAATACTGCACCTTTCTGTTGAAGGTGTTCCATCTTTAAAGTTGAGAGGAATTGGCATTGACTGGTCACTCTTTAAGGACACACAGCTGGGTTCAGGAGAATGTGATCTTTCCACAGATTCACTAAATAGAACAGAGAAATGTGTTGTAGTCATTTATTTATAGATAAATCATGATCTCAGGAGGCTTTTCCAACCTCCACAGATAACTCCTTTATTAATCCTTATAGGATATGGTTCCTCATAGTAGTAGTGAAAAAGGCTGAGTGTGAGAATTTATGTTGTTTTTAAACAGATGAGGAAGAGTTTTTCTACATGCAGGTCTGCTACAGATTTTCAGACTAAGTTATATAAGCCGTTTATACAATAACATTAATTTCTGCATTTTTAACAGTTAACAATAAAGCAGCCAACGTTTCATTTAACATTCAGCACTGAACAACACTTTATATTGAAGCCCACAAGAACACCAACTCTGAGAGGAATTTCTAGGTTCCAGCTGAGGCGAGAAAGAGCAAGGAGCATGTTTCTACAGAGGATCTTCTACCTGTAACTGAAATTCTTTCTAGAATAATTCGTTCTTCACCCAACTTCACAAAAACACACTAAACAGGGACTTTGTTGTATAAAAATAAAAAACTAAATTAGTATGAATGAATGTCACTTTAATTAATAAAGATTTTAGTGAAAAGAGAAAATCTGAAACTAAATAAAGATTTGCTGAGCCTTGGCATGACAAATGTTGAATGCAAAATCAGCACCACATTTTTGAAGTTAGAAGCAAACAACTTCAGCTTGAAGACAAACATTCCATTCATCAAGGTTGCAGTCCCTCTAACTGTTTGTTTGAGGTTAAGGTACTGTAGCTCTTCAGCACATCACTCTGTGGGAAAAAGCTTCATGATTTTCCTTGAATGTGAAAGTGGGATTCTGATTATCAGTGTGCCCCAGGATTCTCTTCAGGAACTTTACACTCACTTTGTTGCCCTCAAGTAATAGTAGCTCCTGCTTCTGGTATAAATTTCTGCTATAAGAAAGTCACCAATAGACAAATCTGAGATGCTGTTTCACTTCTCTCATACTCAGATATGTCATCTAATGTAATGGGAAGATCATTCTCCTCAGAGCTGCTGTACTCTTTCATTTTTTATTTGGTTTGTTTCTTGATCAAATTTTTTTCTCTTTTTTTTTTTTTACTTTCCCCCCTTTTTTTTCTCTTTTCATGTGCCATTTCTATTGGCTGCTTTTTAGGTGTATCAGTGTTCTTGTCTTCACACACTTTTGATTTGTTTGTATCTTTGGCTACTGACTCCTGGGTAAAGCTCAGATTTCAGTAGGAGAAACATATCCAAATTTCATTGTGACAACTCTTTCCCACCTGGTGAAGATGAAGGTGAAGGCAGTTCAGAAGAGGTGGAGTTTGAAAGCATTGGTGCTGGCTCAATTTACCACAGAGCATTTGGCACAATTTACCTCATAATTACCATTTTTGGGGAAAAAAAACTAGCTAGCTCACGATTCAGGGTGATATTTATCTAAGTAATTTGCATGGTTTTAAACACTGGTAAATAACAAACATGCATAATAAATATTTTAGACCTTAATATATTTGATTTTAATGTTTGACATTTGAAATTTTAACTGTTTCTTATTTATTTATTGATTGATTGATTGTTGGAAAGGCTTTATACCCAATAAATGTGTTGAGTTTTAATGACTAAGTGCTGATTATCAACCACTGGCTTTCTTAGTAATTAGATGCATTTAATAAGAACATGCAACCTCAGTACACACAGGGCCATGTTACGAACCATAACTCTAGTCTTGTTTTTCTGACCTTATATGATTTACTTTAAAATTATACAGGTTGTAGCCTTGTGTTTTTTTAACATTCTTTACCAACTAGTTACGTTTTATACTAGTATGCGTTTGAATAGAACATGTAACACACAAATTTACTTACTACCACAATTGTTTTAGTTTACAGTTTCAAAATGTTTTTCTCAACATACATTTTTCTAAAACACTGGTTTAAAAACAAAACCAGAATAATATGAAATAATGAAATTTGAATATTTAAATGCAGTGATAAGTATACATATACAGAAATATTCAATCACGTGCATTATAAATTCTTACCTTTCCATCTTGTGCTGCTCCTCTTGTCAATTCTTTTCAAAAAGAGTTTTTTTCACACTTCACTGCCATCATAATAAAAATGTTTTTAAGTATGAATTTGGCTTGATCGTGAAAAAAAACAGGAATATGAAATTACACTTTTATATATATATATATATATATATATATATATATATAAAACGTGATTTTATAATTTGTAAATATTTCCTTAAAAGTCCAACAGCCTCTGAAATATGAGCTGAAATGTGGAGTTAAATAAAACTGTGAAAGAAAAACTAACCACCACATAGTAACATGGTTTGTCTTTTTTAATTAAATGCTGTTGCTACACAGCTATAACGCTATACAAATAAAGTTGTATTGACATTAAATTGAATAATGCAAGCCTGTATAATGCATCCTGAGGAAATTAAATCATAGTTCTCCTACTAAATGCAGTTAAACATTCTCCTCCTAAAACCACAGTTAATGTCTCAGGATGTACATTTTATACGCTTGGCTTTAACACATTAGTGGTAATAGCTCTGAAACAGGAAAGTAAATTTGCCTGAACTCCTACACTACCAACAGAGCTTTATACAAACAATCATTATAAATACATAACCAAAAAAAAAAAACAATTTACAGTGTCTGTAAATATTCATGCTAAATGTTTGTATAATTTACATTTGAGAAATATGAATGAGTTTGATGTGGAATTTAAAGCATTAAAGACACATGAAATGTGGATGGAGTGAAGACACACATGGATAGAAAAACAGAAAGGAATGCAGAAGTGTGTAGTGTCTGTGCTTCAGGGTAAGTAAGTATTTGATTATTAACAATAGTCGATTCTATTTCATGGAGTTTCTCTCAGGTGTAACCAAGTATACATTTAGGTTAGAATTTACAATCAGATTTCATCTGACACATGATGTGTTGCCGGCATCAAAGAAAACAGTCTTGGTCTGTGCTTATTAGTTTTGTCAGGTGATTATTCAAGGGTAGTTTCACTCTCACTTGAGCTGTGAACTGTGGGCAGGGCTTACTCATTTATATTGAAGGTGTAACCAACTCAAATTTCAGTGTGCTTTAGCTCTATCTTGAATATACTCTTATCTGGTAAGGTAGGATTCTAACTTTGTATATCTATTTAACTCAGTTTGATTATAAAGTGTTGGTCTGTGCTTATTAGTTCTGTCAGGTGATTAATTAAGGGTAGTTCCAGTCTCGCTTAAGGTGTAAATTGTGGGCAGGGTTTAAACACTTATATTGAAGGCACTTATATTGAAGGTAGGTAATCCCTCTGGGGCCAGTAACGCTTAGTGTTTATTTAGAATTTCTTATTTTTACTCTTTCCTTTTAAAACACATTGATCTCAAATTGGGAGATCAGTCATGTGCCTCAAACCCATCAACTGAAGTCATCTCTTACAGACACAGACGTTCCCATCCACAGAACACACTCCTCAGTACTTTCCCTTCTGACAGCACCCCTCTGACAGTTCTTGGTGACTTCAACCTCCCATCCGACAAACTTCAGTCATCTTGCCTCTTGCCTTTTCTGAATACCTTCTCCTTGACATGTAACAGCTGCCCTCCAACACACATGGGAGGAAATGTCCTGGACCTGATTTTCACCCGCCCTAGCCATCTACAGACATGACTGCCACTCCACTTCCAATCTCATCACCTGGTTTCCTTTTCAATCTTCCTATTCAACCTAAAAACAATTTACATGTCTCTCTTACCTGTCCTAACCTTCACTCCATCTCTCCCTCCTCTGTAGCTTCTTGTACTCTTTCATCTCTTCCTGACCGTGACTCCTTTTCCTCTCTACCCTTGGACATTGCTACTTCCTCTCATCTCTTTCCTCAACCATGGACCTACTTTGCCACTTGACTACAAAACCCAAAAATACTTATTGTCCCACACTGTGGCTGTCAGAAGTTTCACTATTCGTCCACTGCAAATGATCCAAAACGTAGCTGCACGACTTGTGTTCAATCAGCCCAAGTTCTCCCACACCACCCCACTGCTGCGCTCCCTTCACTGGCTTCCAGTAGCTGCACGTATCAGATTCAAAACACTGATGCTTGTCTACAAGGCCAAAAATAGGCCAGCACCATCTTACCTCAGTGACCTCATCACATCTCGCACTGCACCACGCTGTCTGAGATCCTCCAGCACTGCTCAACTGGTGCCACCTTCTTTTAGAATAAAAGGTAAGTATACTTCAAGGCTCTTCTCTGTTCTGGCACCGAGGTGGTGGAATAACCTTTCCCTAGATGTCCGTACAGCAGAGTCCCTGATTATCTTTAAGAGACAAAATGACCTATCTCTTCCTGAAACACTTAAATCAGCACTTTCCAAGTTTGCTTTGTAGAATCCAAGAGTTATATTTATATTAAGTTTGTAATCGTACCAGTGTAGATTTATTCATTGCTAGAAACTCAAAGCACTTTTGTAGGTCACTCTGGATAAGGGCGTCTGCTAAATGCTGCATATGTAAATGTAAAACTGCTGTAAGTCCTTCACAATCAGCCTGGAGCCTGGAGCTTCAAGATATAGTAATACAGATCAGATTATCTATTGCATTTAAAAACTCAAAATATGCACTATATAACTAAAATAATAGTTGGTGAAAGGGAGAAAATTAAAAAGAGACAAACTATCAAGCAGAAAAAATAGTTACTTGTTTGTATTTATATGCTTCAATTGTATTTATTCGGTAAATAAAAGAGCATAATTTATATGAACTTAAATCACTAAATATGACTGTTATTATTATACAGTCCCTGACAAAAGTCTTGTCGCTTATCTATTTTGTAGAAACACCTGCTATTAACCTGACTTTTAATTAATCAATTGGTGTTAAAAATAGCTCATATGAAAAGCTAAAACCCTCCCAAATGGTGTTTACTGCACTGAAATAAATGAGTTTCACTGAAAAAAGATTTATCATTTAATCAAGACAGAAAGGTCAAATTTTGGCAAGACAAAAGTTTTGTCTATACAGAAATTGAACAAATTTACTGCAAATACAAAAATATGTCCAAATATGATCAAAATTTTATATCTTGTATGACTTCCATTATCTTGCGTCCATGCGGTTTGGCAAGGATTTATACAATTTATTGATGAAGTCATCAGGAATAGCAAAGAAAGCAGTCTTGCATGAGTTAATCAATGGTTTCATCTTCCATGCTTCCTCTTTCATCTTACCCCACATATGCTCAATGATGTTCATGTCTGGTGACTGGGCTGGCCAATCCTGGAGCATCTTGTTCGTCTTGAGGAACTTTGACGTGGAGATGGAAGTATGCGACGGATGGGAATATAAGAGGTAGCTAAGATTTCTTGGTATTTTAGACTATTGATGTTGCCTTCCTCCATCTTTCGCACACCCTCATACTGGATGTAACCCCAGACCATGATTTTTCCGCCACCAAACTTCACTGTTTTCTGGGTGAATCTCGGATCCATGCGGGCTCCAGTAGGTCTCCTGCAATATTTGCGGTGACTGTGGTGTAATTCAACAGAAGATTCATTTGAAAAATCCACCTTCTGCCACTTTTCCAGCGTCCATCCTTTTAGCAGGCTGTGGGCTTTGGCAAATGCCACACAGTTTTTCAATTGTCTTTTGTTTAGTGCTGGCTTCTGGGCACTGATTCGACCATGGAGGCCATTTCGAGACAGAATCCGACAAACTGTTCTGGTTGACACAGGGACTTCAGATGACCAGGTTTCATGGAGCTCTGTTGCAGTGGAAAATTAGCTGGCCTTGCATTTTTGAGCCAACAAACGGTCCTCTCGAGCGGTTGACTTGCGGGGTCTGCCTGACCTGGACTTGTCAAAAACGTCTCCAGTCTCTTCAAATCTTTTTTTTATCCTTTGTACTTGACGCTGAGACACATTAAAGGTGTCTGCCACATCAGCAGTGGATCTGGTCTTTAGCCTCTTGATAATCAAAACTTTAGTCTCAGGGTGAATCTTAGGCATGTTTGCAGAGGTCTAGTTGCAGTTGATGTGAAGGTCTAGTGTACTGGGGTTCATTTTATACACAGCTGAGACCTAATTGATCCATTATTAGTCACAGGTGAAGCTCATATGACAAGGAACAACACTTATATCTTTGCAAAAATTGACTCAATGGGCTTTACTGTGAATATTAGAATACTTTTTGACAGTTTCGTTTTGCACTGAAACATGTTGTATAGGTTTGTTACAGTTATAGAGGCCCGAGGACATTTCCTGCTCTGTCTACAGCTACAGTAGTGCAGTGATCTATAAACATAAACATTCACACTGATACAATTATCATTCTGTTTCATATTTTAATGCTGTATGAGATAAGAATTACATTTAAAAGAGTTCATATATCTATGGGATTCTGTAAGAAAAAAAAACTCAATGCATGTAACACAATGAAGACTCGTTCTTCAGTGTTTCAGTATTTCAACCTAAAATTCCGGAGTGTGTGTGTGTGTGTGTGTGTGTGTGTGTGTGTGTGTGTGTTATCTAAACAGGAAGTGGTGTTGTATTTATATGATTTTAGTGCTTATTTTGTTTGTCTGGGAAAAAATAAGTGAATAATTAAAATATGTTATAATTAATTTATTCATATCATTTTCTCTCTAAAAAAAATAAATAAAAAAAAACAGCTGGAATCTTGTTATACACCCCGCGTTAAACAGAAGGCTACTGACTTTGATGTCGATTCTGTTTTAAACTCGTTTTATCGAATTATATTGTATGAGACAGAAATGTATTTTAGTAAATAATTAAGACATTACACATATTTACATAAATGTACTCACTGCGATATTTTTCCCTCCAAACAGCTTCATGACGTCTCTTCAAAAAGGCGACCGGATTTTACTTTCGTTTTACTTTCACTTTAATTGATTGACAGGAAAAGGGGCGGAGTTTCAGCTACAGCAGGGGAAATTTCCAGTGTGTATCACTGCAGACTTCCGCAGGGGTGGGCTTCACAAAGGGCGTGGCTTTGTGTGTGTGTGTGTGTGTGTGTGTGTGTGTGTGTGTGTGTGTGGGTGTGTGTGTGTGTGTTGGGGGAGGGGGGCGGGCGGGGGTTGGGGGATGACGACGCGGTGAATGACGATTGCAGGAAGAAGCAACACACGCAGATGAAATGTTAAATCTTGAGGCGTCAAAGATGGAATCAATGAAAGGTAAACACCACCTATAACTACCTCACAGATTACACTGAGATTCAAAACATGAACTGACTGCTGACAAAATCTCGCGCGTTGTCAGGCTGTCTGATAAAATGCACGCGGTCACGGAGGAAACTTTGGCCGGGAGCAAAATACCGCTTTAAGATGATCCAAATAAACCTCCACTTAAAAAGGGCGAGACAGAAGATGATCTTTCTTCAATCTTCTCAGCGCTGCCCGAGCTGATTAACACGCGCTCCATAACCACACAAGTACAAAATCAGAACATGACATAAAAAGTTTCCTTTTACCATTTTCTATTTTTTTTTATTATTAATTACTTAACCAAAGACAATATCAAAACATTATATAACCAGTTTTCTTCATTTTTTTATTATTTTTCTCACTTTATTACTTTAGAATCAACAGCAACCTGAAACCTTTATTCGTATTATTTTCCCCCTATTTTTGTCTAGCTATTGTTCTGTCCATCCATCCATACAACCATCCATCAATCCCCATCCATCTATCTACTGCGTTAGTCTCCTGTTTCTCTCGGCAAAATTCCTTACATATTCATCCATGTCTAAAGTATTTGTTATGGATTTCTCATTGGCCAAGATCTCTAAATTCCTCTATTATGTAATGTGATAATAGTGGGTTTAGGATTCTTGACAGTGTGGAGAAGGAACTCACATGATGCTGAAGACACAGCAGTTTCCATGTCTCCAGCCGTGGTCATGTGCAGTACCAGGAAGGATTAAATGATTGGCATACATTACTGCTAGCATGATTTGGGTAATGAAAATGAAAAACATACATCACACACTAGAGCTAAAGCTTGTTAACATGTTGAACTGAAAGTAATGAGAAATGGGGTGAAAAACGATTCTATTCTGCTGGGGTGGTGCTGTTCAGTTATTTTAGTGGTTATGAGGTAAATTCATTAATATATTAACAATTCTATATTTTCCTATTATTATACATGTGCTTATTTTATTTTCAAATGTTATTTCGATCATTTTACATTATTACACCCATAAAAACTTTTTGTGAAATGCGGTTTGCCGGAAGCGTGTGGAGATCGTGCACAAGATCGCTAGCAGACGAGACACGGAACCATGTGGAGTTACAAACTTAGAATTATATATTTAAGGGATTTTAAAAGTGAAATTTTGAATATTGATTTACTGTTCGTTCTCTTTTTCCTTTTTCGGTATAAAGTACCTGGTTGAAAAGGGCCATGAGGTCAGTCATATGTATACATGTAATAGATGTGGATAATTTTATTTTCTATGCTTCTTTATATGTGTTAAATAACTTTTATATTGTTCTTGTTAAATGTTAGTACTTTGTGTCTTATTAGTTAGTCAGTTTCAATATGGGTTCATTTTATTTATGTGTTTTAGCCCTTATGTTGTTATGAAGTGAACCAAAGGGAAGACGAGGGAAATAAATAGAAAAACACATCAGTGAATTATTTTAACTGGGCTGCTTCACTGTTACAGACTGATCATTGTTTACTGGCTGTAGGCTGCTGCCCACCCAATCAGAAGTTACAAATCCTACCTTGATTTCTTGTGTTTTTTATCACTTTCCAGAAACTCAGCCTTCAGGCAGTTTATATTCCATCAGAGAAAAGAAAAGCAGGAGGCAAATCAACAGCAGTAACACACAGAGACACCAAACGAGGAGCTCCACAAGCTCTCACACCTCCAATCCATAAAACACACAGTACTACATAATCAGCAGAGAAACTCCTCAATGCAGGACAGAAGAAGACGTAAGTGTCCTTTGTTCTGGAGGTACCTGACTCTAAATTCACTGCTCATTATCTGGACTGTAAAATATTTCAAAAAGTAGGTGTTATTTTTCATCCATGTTCTGGTTTATGATGCATTTATGTGAAATGTGCTCATAATAAACACAATCATCTGCTGTGTCTCAAATCTTCTACTGTTTTTTTGCTTCTACTGAGTTTATAGCTAAATATAAAGTCTGTGTTCTTCACTACACTGATACATGAATCAGTAACACCAGATAAATATGATCCTCTAATCCTATCAATAAATCACTAAACTCTATTTCCTTATTATAAATATAAATATTGAATAAAAAAAATCTTGAAAACTGTTCATTAGATTTGTTTAATCGTGTGTGTATCAGTTCCTGTTTCCGGGTCTATTCTGGATTTTTATATCTATATATTTGATATTCTTCTTGTGATTGTTTGTTTCTCTCACTGTTAATAAATCATCCATTTTAGGAAATTTGTGTCATTTGTCTTTGGTTCGGTTCACTGGTGTAGTTTTTCATAGTCGATCTTTAAGGTTATTATAATATTTATTCTGTTTATTGAATAAAAAGAGATTCCATCATCACAGTTTTTATTTCCAACACGATTCAACATCAAATCATCAAAACTCCATGCAGTCACCTAAACTGAGGATCGAACCCAGGACTCTGGAGCTGTGAGGTGGCACCTTCTCCCTACACATCAGTTTAACTAGTACATGACACATTTCTTAAACTCACCATCAACAATAAAACCCAGTGTGATGAGAAGAATCTTTTCTCTTTAATCTGATGAAGCCCATATTCCCTTTATTCAGTGGAGGACGCTGATCTGTACAGACTCAGAAATTCCTGATATGTAGAAAAATACACTCTTATATTTAGTGTTTTTCCAGTTCTATTAGTTCTTTATGTTTTTCTGTATAAAATGTATATGTGAAATGTTTTATTTTCCAAAACATCTGGAGTTTTAGGGTCAGTTTTAATAGCAGACAGTAAAAAACCCTGAAATAAATAAATTCCTACAGAATAAGTCTGTGATAGTGAGAGTTCTCCTAATGATCAGAATGATTGATTTATTTATTGATGTATTGATTAGTTTTGGATGTAAGATGAGATGATGGAGAAGGTTTCTGGTTGAAATTTCAGCATTTATGAGTCTCTATGTGAGTGTTTGAAAGGCTTCATCCCAATCCGCACTGTGCCCTACCCCCTCCCTCTCCCTCCTCCACACAGGCAGCAGCAGCTCCCTACATCAAGTGTTTCTACTGCTTATTGAAACACTGCAGTTAGCGCGCGAACATTTCACCACACTTTCCCACCGCCAGCGCGTGCGAACGCTGTTGAGCTTTAGCATCGTTAGCATCTTCCACAGATCCCGATCTTTCCCGCTGTTAATTTGACTCTGGCTTTAGCATCGTTAGCATCTTCCACAGATCCTGATCTCTACCGCTGTTGATTTACCTTAGGCTTTAGCATCATTAGCATCTTCCACAGATCCCGATCTTTCCCGCTGTTAATTTGACTCTGGCTTTAGCATCGTTAGCATCTTCCACAGATCCTGATCTCTACCGCTGTTGATTTACCTTAGGCTTTAGCATCATTAGCATCTTCCACAGATCCTGATCTATCCCGCTTTTGATTTACCTTAGGCTTTAGCATCGTTAGCATCTTCCACAGATCTTGATAATTCCTGTTGTTAATTTACCTCAGGCTTTAGCATCGTTAGCATCTTCCACAGATCTTGATCTCTCGTGCTGTTGATTTACTTCAGGCTTTAGCATTGTTAGCATCTTCTACAGATCCTGATCTTTCCCGCTGTTAATTTACCTCAGGCTTTAGCATCATTAGCATCTTACACAGATCCCGATCTCTCCCGCTGTTGATTTCCCTCAGACTTTAGCATAGTTAGCATCTTACACAGATCCCGATCTCTCCCGCTGTTGATTTCCCTCAGACTTTAGCATAGTTAGCATCTTCCACAGATACTGATCTCTCCCAATGTTAATTTACCTCAGGCTTTAGCATCTTCCACAGATACTGATCTCTCCCGCTGTTGATTTCCCTCAGGCTTTAGCATCATTAGCATCTTCCACAGATCCTAATCTTTCTCGCTGTTGATTTACCTCAGGCTTTAGCATCGTTAGCATCTTCCACAGATCCTGATCTCTCCTGCTGTTAAGTTACCTCAGGTTTTAGCATCTTCCACAGATCCTGCTCTCTCCCGCTGTTGATTTACCTCAGGCTTTAGCATTGTTAGCATCTTCCACAGATCCTGATCTCTCCCGTTGTTGATTTCCCTCAGGCTTTAGCATCTTCCACAGATCCTGATATCTCCCGTTGTTAATTTACCTCAGGCTTTAGCATCGTTAGCATCTTCCACAGATCCTTATATATTCTGTTGTTAATTTAGCTCAGGCTTTAGCATCTTTCATAGATCCTGATCTCTCCTGTTGTTAATTTACCTCAGGCTTTAGCATCGTTAGCATCTTCCACAGATCCTAATCTCTTCCACAGATCCTGATCTCTCCCGCTGTTGTAGCGCTTTTGCTCTGAGGTAATTCTGAGAAATAGTCACAAAGGGTGTGGATTCGAGCTGGAGGAAGAAAATTCATCAGAAACACTTGTTATTGCTGCAGGGGAACCGGTCAGATACACTTCAAGTACAGAGATCTTACTTCATGTAGGCTTTTCTTTTCTACACAAATTCACACAAATGTCCTGACTGATGAATCCATTTATTAACAATGAAAATGTTACTGAAAAGGTGATTCTGTATAAACTGTATATCACTTTAATAACCTTCTGATTCTAATTTAACACCGTTTTTTTCTTCTATTAACCCAAAGAGATTAAACTCCTCACATCCATTTCTACAGAAATGATATTTAACGTCCTCATTTCTAACATGCTGATTTAATGTCATTTATTCAACATTATTATTGATCATATTTATTATTCATCATTATTGTGTACAATTCAGGCTGATGAAGAGAAAAAGACATCAATATTTACATGATGATTTACAGTCATTTAAATTAAATGACTATATAATCGGATCTACAAGTTCATTGTAATAGATGTTTGATTTTCTGTAATCATGTCTATAGGTGATGAAAAGGTTTTGACCACAAGCCTGATGGACTGTGAGTAAAAATCTTTTCAGTCTTGAAGTCCGTTGGTGATGCTGGTGTTGTTCTAGAAGGCCACATAGACGTGAGTGAGGAGTGTTACCAGTTTGCAGCCCTGCAGAGTTCCTGTGTTTATGGTTACCATCCTGTATGTGTGGTTCCTTATTCCACCAAACCCATTAGAAAGTGCAGAACACAGTTACAGAGTTTGGGTGGCACAAACAGGGTGGGAAGCGTGATGATATTTGTTCACAGTTTTCAGTGCTGACGTATAACCAATAAACAGCATTTCATCATGGTGGTGCTTATTTTCACAGGTAAGTGACAGCAGTGTGCACTGTGTGGACGGTGTTCCCTGTGAAACTGTTTGGTCTTTCTGCAGACTGGAGAGGGTCCAGAGTGTAATGATCTGGATGTGACAGACATCTCAACATGTCTAAACCTAAACAAGATTCTAAACATGTAAAAATCATCCAGTACTCAGTATCTGACTAAAATCAGAGATTTGTATTGTTTTGTGTAAAATGTTATGATGGAATGAAATGTTGGAAACACTTTGCTCCAGCTGTGGAGTTTATAGCTGAAAATTTCTAGTGTTTAAAATGATTTAAATTGGCTTGTGAGAGTGAAGATTGGAGTCTTTCCTCTCACATGTGACTATAAATCCAGTAGAGAAAGTGTACAATGTATTAGAATGACTAATACAGAGTTCAATAACATCATGTGTGTAATAAGATAGTTGATGTCACTATGAGCATATTGAGTAAAGTTAGCCTGTAGCTGTTAGACGACTCAATCTGTTACTAATTTATCTAAACACACATTCTTTAGTTCTTGGTCTTGTTTTGAATGTATTTAAATATTATTTACACATGTACACTTACAATACACTCATTAGAACTCTGAATAGGATACAGAATGCATGGTATTGAAGCCCCTGGTCCAGCGGTTCATACTCACAGTTAGTACGAGTCCTTCATAGACTTCACAGTTCAACAATAATGACTCCTCAGATATCCAGGGCAAAAACACACATCAGGACAGTAACATTTTCAATATTTTATCTAGTTTGACATGTACATATTTTTGCAGAGACATTTACATTTATGACCAAATCTTTACATTTTACAATACAATTGATACCAATTTAATTTGAATTTCTGACAATGATAATAATAAATAGTCTAATCTAGTTGTACACTTGCAGAATGAGACAAACAGCACAATGTTGGTGAAATAGGATTATAGGGCTAAGCGAGTCAGAAGCCTTATTCCCTATTCCAGATGTGTTTTACACAGTTCACAGGGCTTAATATAGAAGACAGACTTATAAATCTCTTCATCATCATGGCTGTGAAAAAAGACACCAGCTAGCTGCTAACTGGTAGACAATATTGTACTAATGAAGCTGCACAAGGTAAGTTAAAATTCTGAAATTGTCCATGTGAATGCTAAATAAACAATGTTATTGAAAATAATCAGGTTATATATGAAATGTAACTTAACCCTTAACCCTATGTGTTTCTCCACCCAAGGTCTATGGGAGGGGCCCCATCTTCTTTGGCACATCAATTGCCTAGAGATGCTGGCCGTGCTTCTAGCATTTAGGCTTTTTCTCCCTCAGAAACTTCTGTTCACATCTCAAGAGAAGTCGCACTGTCCTCTCTGGTTCTCCCTTACTTCTCCAGGCCCACTGGGGCTGGACACTATGGCTAAAGGGTGGCTGAGGCTGCATCTGTATGCCTTTCCCCCGTTGTGCTGCTTCCTGGAGTTCTGGGGAGAGTTCGTCGGGACAGAGTCTATCTCCTCCTGGTAGCTCCAAGGTGGCCGAGCAAACCAATGTTTGTGGACCTGGTAGCTCTCCTCGAGCACCCTTCATGGGAGATTCATCTAAGGGGCACTATTTTCAACCTCCGCCCAGAGTTGTGGAGGCTGTGGCCCCTGAGGGGGCACCGCTCTGAGGTTCTGGCCTCTCCACCGAGTTGGTAGAGACCATTCTCCACTCCAGAGCTCCCTCCACAAGGAGGTCATATGCCGACAGATGGAATCTGTTCTGCTCGTGGAGTAAGCACCACCAGCTGGATCCAGTCCACTGCCCGGTTGGTTCAGTGCTGGATTTCCTCCAAGGACAGTGTGCCAAAGGGTCGGCTCCGTCCATACTAAAAGTCTATGTGTCCGCCATTTCGGCGTCTCGCCCCCTGTAGCAGTGCAGTCTTTGGGCAGAGACCATCTTGGGACGCATTTTCTTTGCGGGACACCCAGAGGCTGAGTATGACCTAGAGTGCCTGGGTGGGACCTGGCCGTTGTTTTGCTGGTCCACCCAGCTAACCTTTGTCCGGTTCTATAACCTGCACTGCAGTGCCACTCCTGGCCCCTCTGTCCTTTCGACCCAGCTGTGCTTATACACACTGGTCAGGGACTGGTCAGTCTGGCATGATTGGACACTCATTCCCAAAGCATTTTGACACAGCTCGAGTTCCTGAAAGGGAACGTCTCTAGGTTACATATGTAACCCTAGTTCCCTGAGGGAACAAAAAGCCGCGTCTCTAAGCCACACTGCCGGCGTCCCTGCAGCACTTCCTTTTCCTTTACAGAGCTGGCACTGGATTCACTCCATGTGCTTTTCATGCTTCCTGGTCGTAACGTCACCGTGACGGCCAGCATCCAATTATTGACTGATTGCAAACATTATTTCAGAGCGTGAACACACAGGCGCGTTCCCAATGCGTTCCGACGCAGCTCGAGGTACTAAAAGGGAACTAGGGTTACATACGTAACCTAAAGACGGCCTTTATATTGACGTTCTCCTGATCCACAATAAGAGATCTGTATTAACAACTGTGTGTTATGATCACAACAATAATGTAAACATCTACATTATTACCTCTGTGTGCAGGTTAATGAAGTGCATTATCACTAATAAAGGAGGTGCTGCTCTGACTGAAGCTCTGAGCTCAAACTACTCACATCTGAAAGAGCTGAATCTGATTTTTGTCAGAGCTGAATCAGATTTTTGTCTATTTTTGACTGATTGCAGACATTATTTCAGAGCGCGAACACGCTGGCACTTCAGTACAAATATAATTTGCAAAGTACTTACTCTACTAGGAATTACTGGGGAGGCAAAGAGGACGGCAGGTAGAACCGCAACTGAAGCCGCAGAGAAAGCCACTAGATGGCTTTGGATTAAGAGGGCAGAACCGTGGGCAATTGCTACTGGTACACAGGCCGGAGTCTGATCACCTGACTGGGTTGCCTGGCTGGTTCGCCTGGACGAGGGTGTCTGATGTTAAAAGACCCAAAACACCCAATGACCCAGGATACATCACTGATGATGTGTCCCAGTGCATCTGCATGATGTATTTTGTATTATTATAAACACGGCTGTTAAATTAATAATGAGATCTTCTCAGTTTTGTTAGTGTGGATCAGGAAAGTGTGAATATAAACATTGTGATTTCAATTCAGTTTATTTCATCACTACATTAGTTTACACTCGTGTTTCTTCAGTAGATCACAGAGTTTCTTTACTACTGAGTCTCCCAGTTTACACTCACTCAGATCCAGATCTCTGATGTGTGATGGATTTGTACAGAGAGCTGAAGCCTCATCAGTACAGGATTCATCACTTACACTGTTCTGTAATCTGTAGAGAGAGCAATGAAAAAAAAAAGATGTTTAACCTCTTAGTCTTCAGCGCCGCTCCAGCGCGACTGATATCACAGTGTTCTCAGGTGTTAATGTTTAGCAATAGATTAAATAAAAAGGGAGAAGAGTAACCATGACTGACTATACATCATTCTAAAGCTCTAAGAATCAAGCAGCGATTTCAGATCACTGTTTTTCAATGGAAAATTTATAAAGAATGTATTTGCTGAATGTGTGTAAGCAGTACACACAAACAACATGCATAAAAATGCACTACTCACATTATCATTGTAAAAACGGGTCACAAACACATCCACTGCTGCTAATCCCCATTTATTAGGAAAGATGAGGCTCCACTGAACAACATGCTGTAAAACATCAAGTAGGGCCAGTTGAGCCACAAGTACCTCATATAATGCTGCTTTGACTACCTTTTTGCTAGATGTTTGGCAAACTGACAAATTGAAATAGTCTGCAATAAGGAGCAGATCATCCTACTTGCACCTATCTCTTCCAATGAAGGACCTAGTGTAAATGTGACAAGATCAAATGCCATAATACCACAAAAAACACTATACCAAAGCACCAAACACACCAATAATTGATGACAATTGGAATTACTGAGACAAACAACTCCACTTAAACAAGAAGAAGAGAGCTTTTAGGTCTGGTGACAGGGATGAACTAAAAAGGACACAGCTGGAATTGAAGATAAGACTAAGGTAGTGCAAGGACTCTATAAACAAAAGATTAAACTTAGGCAAAACAACATCAGAGATGTATTGATGGAAATGAAGCCGATCACCTGCTTCAACATTAAAGACTGTCAGCAGGGCGCAGGCTGGACAGAGCCAATAAACTGAATTTGCATTTTAACAGATTCAGCACAGGACCCCTGGCTGGGCTGCTCCACACAGGGCCAGTCTTCACACCCTCATATCAACAACCACATCACCATCATCAGAAACTGTTAAGCACCTCTGCTCACAACCCCCAGTACAATTCTCCACTGAAACCAGCACACCACCCTTACTGACTGTGACAGCTAGCCAGCTAAGAAGACAGCTGTAATAACTCAACAAATACAAGGCTGCATGTCCTGATGGTATTGGTATGGTATTAGCCCCAGGACCCAAAAGTCATGTGTTGCTCATCGGCCTGGTATCCTGCAATACATCTTCAATCTGAGTTTGATGCAGAAAAGAATACCAGTGCTATGGACAACATCCTGTGTAGTAACGGTACCTAAGAAGGCTATCCCATCTGGCCTCAATGACTTCAGACCCATCACACTGACATCACATGCCACCAAGTTGTTGGAGCACCTACTTTTGACACATCTAGGACCACTGGTTAAACCTTCCCTGGACCCACTACAATTTGCCTACCAGCCTCATGTGGGCATGTATGCAGTCATCTACCTGTTGCAGAGTGCTCACTCTTTACTGGATGTATATAGTGGTATTGTGAGGATCATGTTTTGTTTTTCTCCAGTGCCTTTAATACAATACAACCATTCTACTGAATGAGAAACTGCCCAGGATTTGTGTCAGCACGTCCATTGTGTCCTGGATAGCTGACTATCTGTTAGATAGGCCTCAGTTTGTAAGGTTGGGGAATTCCCTGTCTGAGTTTGGTGGTTGGTAACATGGAAGCACCTCAGGGGACTGTCCTTTCCCCATTTTGGCGGTTCCACTTCAAAAACGTCGACTAAATAGGGTTGTCGAGGTAACCGAGGGCGAGATAACCGGGTTCCACTGTATTTCAAAATTCATGAGAGTATTGTCATATGTACAGGAAACAGTCTGTTACATCATCCAGTTCTTACTCTGTGAATCCTCCCAGCAGTCTCTGATATAAATTACATATGATAGAAGGAAAACATGAAACATATTACATAAATATATCTACTGGAAAGATGCAGGGATAGAAAAAAATTATGCAAATATAAAATGCATAAATGTAAACATGGAAAATGTTCATGTGTAAGGTCCTGGAGCGGTAGACTCAGCATTAGACCAAGATGCTTACAATTGTACGTGTGTGTGGGCAGTACATTCTGAAACTCGTCAGGATCAGAAGGCAGATTGTGTCTGCAGTGATGCAGGGAGAAGCTGTAAATAGGTTTTGTGGGTCAAAATGTTTTTCAGTCATGAATTCTGTTGATGATGATTGTGTTGTTGTTCTGGAAGGCAACATAGTTGTGGGTGAAAAGTGTGTAGAGCATGGTGTTCAGCATGCAGCCCTGCAGAACTCCTGGTTCTGGTCATCAATCTGTATATGTATTTTCCTGTTCTAACAGACCTGTACGAAAATCCAGAACGCCGTCACAGAGGGAGGGCGACACACAAAGGGTGGGAAGCTTGTTGTTGGGAAGGTATCACTGTATTGAATGCTGAGCAATAACCAATAAACAGCATGTGAACATAACTGTCCTTTTTTCCAGGTGAGTGGGGGGCAGTGTGTATCGTGCTGACAGTGTTCATTTCAGTGAACACTTCTGTTCTGTGCTGATTGTGATGGTCTGAATTTGACAGACACCTAAAGATCTCTAAACCAAAACAAGGTCCTAAACATCTAAAAATCATTTAGTACTCAGTCTGTGAATAAAATGAGAAATACTCCATGTAAAATGATTAGTGGTTGTATTTTAACTTTCTGAATATCAAAGAAGTAGAGACTGAACAATGAGATGCAGAAGACTGTCAGAAACACTGCAGGCTCCAGCCGTGTGGGGTCCCAGAGCTGAGCGCTGAGTTTCTAGTGTTTTATAGGTTTTGAATGAATTGTGAATGTAAAGGTTAAGCTAGGTAAGATAACTGAGTAAATAGTTCTACTGGTGTATTTTGCCTCTAATCATGTTGTGCAGTGAGATGAGAGACCAGAGACTGACTGGATGTTTACTACTTTATTCAAGTACAACATTACAATCTCATTCACTGCAGTTAAAAAGATTTTAGTTCACAATATTATCTATTATATCTATTAAACACAGATCAGACATTAAAAAAAAACATATCTTTAAAATGTTGTCTGTAATATGGTATAATCCTGCAGCATTCAGTACTCTTTTACTAAATAATTTCTCCTGAAGGAATTTCTTATCTGTCAGCTTGAGCTCCTGCTTTCCTTTTGTTCATGTTTGGTCTTATTTATATTCAGGAATTACACTTCAGTTTTCTGTTAGTAAGATTAAAACATCACTGTCTGTTTTCTGTCCTTCACTGTTGGGCCAGTTTGAGCTGTGGTTCTTATCTAGTGCTTTTTTTTTGTTTGGAGGTGTGAGTGCTTTTTTTGTCCCTTTTTTGTTGCCTCGGTGCATCACTTGGGACAAACACGCTATTACACTGTTCTCTGGCATTATCCGAGGTCTGTGGTCTTCTGATGGCAGTGTCTTTCCCATAAGCACCCTGATCCACACTACTTTCTAAACCATATACACTGCTTTCTCTCTGACGTGTGTCTCGTATTCTTACATCTCTTTCTTCTCTCATTACTGTTGAAGAATCAGGTTCTGAAATCGGCTGTTCTTCAGATCTGCTACTAGTAACATAATTCCATGCTTTTGTGATGATTGAGGTCTTGTCATATCTGTAAAATAAAACAAAGATTATAGATTTCACTAGGATTATCATTTTGACATTGTTTAAATAATTTAATCAATTTCTTGGTTCATTTCTGTGACGTTTCTTCTGTGTAAAAGATGTAAAGATGAAGTAAATGTAAATAATCAAAAGTTCCAACACTGTAACTTGTATTTTTGCTCCCTGAAACTACATCTGTTTTCTTTTAATGATCAGTAAAATAATATATGTACAAATATATCACATTTAGTTTAACTACATAAAGATTCTGCTGTATGTGAGAGATATTTAGGTGGGAGTGTGGAGGATTTGTGTATCCTGCTAGAATACAATTAAAATGAGCACAAAGCTGTAGTTTCACACAGTTTTACACACGACCATTTTTCTACGGATAATGGAGGCATCACACACATGACTAAATGCAATAATGTGTCATAATAATATTATTCTTATTATATGATGTAATTATTACATGCATAATGAAAATGTAGTGCAAATAAACATAATGCAGAATCAGTGGGAACTTAATTGAACAATACATAAATGTAATTTACATTTAAATAAACATTTTGAATTAAAAAGAAATTGCCATAGGCCGAAGTGTTTGGAATAAAACACCCTGCAGACCGCTAAAGTCACTAAAATGTAAATAAAAAAATAAATATTAAAAAGTTTTTATTCTTTATGTGCAGCCTGATACCAAATGATTTAAGACCCGTTACTGGTCCACGGCCCGGTGGTTGGGGAACCCGTGTGTAGAACATTAACTGATCAGGTCAAGTTACATTCTGTAGTTTTGTCCAGTTCAATCACTCTTACATGACCCTCTTGCTTTCACATTTCATTTTACAAAACATACGTGTGTGTGTGTGTGTGTGTGTGTGTGTGTGTGCGCGCGCGCGCGCACGCGTGTGTGTGTGTGTGTTTTTACTCACTTTAGGTTTCCTCCTGAACTATTCAGAAGCTCCTCGAGCTGCTTTAGAACTGAATCTTTAAGTTTATTCTCTCTGAGATCCAGTTCTTTCAGATGTGAGAAGTTGAATCTCAGAGCTTCAGTCAGGGCAGCTCCTCCATCATCAGTTATACTGCACTTCTTTAACCTGTTACACAAACATGTTCATCTTGTCAGTTTGTTAGTTTTCACCAGGAAAGCTCTTATTTTACAATTAATAAATTTATAATCACTTAATAATTACTTAATATTGCATTCATAATTACTATATTAATAAATACAACTGTTAAATTAAAAGATGAAGATCTTGTAGTTTTGTTAGTGTAGATCAGTAAAACATTAAATATTAATTCATTTACTTGGGGGTATTTTTTACTACTGTAAGATATACATTCTCTTTATACACAACATTCCACATTTTTTTTTTGTAAAAAAGTATTACACGCTTGCATATAATAACAATTTTCTTATGCCTTATTATTACTTTTTCTCCTCTAATTTACTTTTCTTTTTACTGTTTTATCTTGTTTAATGTTTAATATTTACTGCAGTTTGCCCGTGGCCTTATTTAAGCATTTCATTGTACAAACTGTCACTGATATTTTACATATATAACAAATAAATCTTGAAACTAAACATTCTGATGTCAATTCAGTGTTTCATCACTGAGTTTCTCACCGCAGTGTCTCCAGTTTACACTCATGTTTCTTCAGTAGATCACAGAGTTTCTTCACTCCTGAGTCTCCCAGTTTACACCCACTCAGATCCAGATCTCTGATGTGTGATGGATTTGTACAGAGAGCTGAAGCCACATCAGCACAGGATTCATCACTTATACTGTTCTGTAATCTGCAGAGAGAGAGAGAGAGAGAGAGAGAGAGAGAGAGAGAGAGAGAGATTATATAATCTTTTATTATAGTAAAGAGTAAGTAAATATTGTACCACTGTGCATGTTAATAGAGAAAAATTGTGATTGACAGGGTGTTAAAGACTAACTGTCACCATCTGCTCAAACGCAATTATTTACTGATTACACCACGTCCTGCATGTTATTCTTCATATAGTCAAGTCAAGAAGCTTTTATTACCATTTCGACCAAATATATCTGACGCAGTACACAGTGACATGAGACAACGTTCCTCCAGAACCCTGGTGCTACATTAAACAACACAGAGCTACATCACACAGCATAGAGCTACATCACACAGCATAGAGCTACATCCCACAGCATAGAGCTACATCCCACATCATAGAGCTACATCCCACAGCATAGAGCTACATCACACAGCATAGAGCTACATCCCACAACACAGAGCTACATCCCACAACATAGAGCTACATCACACAACATAGAGCTACATCACACAGCATATAGCTACATCACACAACACAGAGCTACATCACACAACACAGAGCTACATCACACAGCATATAGCTACATCACACAACACAGAGCTACATCACATAGCATAGAGCTACATCACACAGCATAGAGCTACATCACACAACATAGAGCTACATCACACAGCATAGAGCTTCATCACAACATAGAGCCAGATCACACAGCATAGAGCTACATCACACAACATAGAGCTACATCACACAGCATAGAGCTACATCACACAACATAGAGCTACATCACACAGCATAGAGCTCCATTACAACATAGAGCTACATCACACAGCATAAAGCTATATCACACAGCATATAGCTACATCACACAGCATAGAGCTCCATCACAACATAGAGCCACATCACACAGCATAGAGCTATATCACACAACATAGAGCTACATCACACAGCATAGAGCTACATCACACAGCTTAGAGCTACATCACACAACACAGAGCTACATCACACAGCATAGAGCTACATCACACAACATAGAGCTACATCACACAGCATAAAGCTCCATCACACAGCATAGAGCTACATCACACAGCATAGAGCTATATCACACAGTATAGAGCCACATCACACAACACAGAGTTACATCCCACAGCATAGAGCTCCATCACAACATAGAGCTACATCACACAGCATAGAGCTACATCACACAGCATAGAGCTACATCACACAACACAGAGCTACATCCCACAGCATAGAGCTACATCACACAGCATAGAGCTCCATCACACAACACAGAGCTACATCGCACAACACAGAGCTACATCACACAACATAGAGCTCCATCACACAACATAGAGCATATACCCCAGTAGTTGCCAGCAGTTCTGCCTTTATATGTTTTTAATTACAAACCCGATTTTTTTCCCCAAAAAAGTTTGGACTCTGTACAAATTGCGAATAAAAAAGTAAAGCAATAATTTACAAATCTCATAAACGTATATTTTATTTACAATAGAATATAGATAACATATCAAATCTACAGTGCATCATATCATCCTAAGATTCAGAGAATCTGGAACAATCTCTGTTCGTAAGGGTCAAGGCTGGAAAACCATACTGGATGCCGGTGATCTTCAGGCCCTTAGACGCCACTGCATCACATACAGGAATGCTGCTGTAATGGAAATCACAACATGGGCTCAGGAATACTTCCAGAACACATTGTTGGTGAACACAATCCACCGTGCCATTCGCCGTCGCTGACTAAAACTCTATAGGTCAAAAAAGAAGCCGTATCTAAACATGATCCAGAAGCTCAGGCGTTTTCTCAGGGCCAAGGCTCATTTAAAATGCACTGTGACAAAGTGGAAAACTGTTCTGTGGTCAGACGAATCAAAATTTGAAGTTCTTTTGGGAAAACTGGGACGCCATGTCATCCAGACTAAAGAGGATAAGGACAAGCCTGTATTAGACAAGAATGGGAGAACATTCCTATTCCTAAACTTGAGCAACTTGTCTCCTCAGTCCCCAGACGTTTGCAGACTGTTATAAAAGAAGAGGGGACGCCACACAGTGGAGACACGGCCTTGTCCCAACTTATTTTTGAGATTTGTTGATGCCATGAAATTCAAAATCAACTTATTTTTCCCCTTTTCTCAGTGTAAACATTTGATATGTCATCTATGTTGTATTCTGAATAAAATATTAACATTTGAAACTTCCACATCATTACATTATGTTTTTATTCACAATTAGACCAGTTTGTTCTTGTTTTCACTAATGTTATAGAACTATACACAGTCTCTGTAATGATACAGGAAAACCACAAAGCACTGACACCAGAGACGCCTTTCATACATGTTAAATGAGTTTTTCCTCTGGCATGCTGATAAGGATCTAAATCTAGATATCTATTAAGCCAATTTATGACAAGAAGGCAAGATGCAACTGTTTTTGGTCTTGAACTACTGTGAGAGCTGTATAGAGATTTTTCTGAAACAATTATAAATGATTGAAAAAAACAAGCCCTGATATTAGACTATTGCAGTAGTTTTTTATTAACTTACTGTAGTTTCTGTAGTTTACATTCAGGATTCTTCAGGAATTTACACAGATTTCTCAGTCCAGATTCTCCTGGTTTATTCCT
>MU534521.1:0-12717 GCA_024362625.1 Silurus asotus
ACTCCTCCTCTTACTTTTCTTCACTATTGCTGATTTTGGAAAGTTTTATATTACATATGGAATTATTTATTTTTAATAAACAGGAACAGTTTTCACTTAAATTTATTATTTAACAATGGTTATGATATTATTGTATTTTTTTTATAGTAGAATCTGCTGATATCAGCATTAAACCAGAAGAAACCACTTTATCTGTGACTGAAGGCAGAAACATTCATGCTTTTCTCACTAGATGGAGATGTTTACATGTTTACCTCTGCATGTTCAACATCCTGTCTGAGTTTCAGTCTGATGACCTTGAAGAAGTTTAAACTAAAAGGAGATTTAATTTATTACACCTACATAATATCCTGAGTTTGTCAGTAAGTCAACTGCAGCCTCATTGGTGTAATTTATTAAAGTATTTACTTTGTAAGACCTACAATTTCTCTAATTTCCCTCATTAACTGTGGATAAAAAAAAAATACATTTATGATAACTTCCATTTAAACTCTTCTTGAGGTAGTTTCATGATAATAATCCACTAAAACCTTGTATATGTGTAACAGTGTTTCCTACACACAGGTGATATTGAAGAATTCACAAATATATCGTGCTTCAATAAAGCAGATAAAATTGAGCAGGAGATAAAAACATTGATCTAGATGAAGTTATTGTTTCCATTTTCCTACATCAGTGTAGAGCAGAGATGACCAAACTGCAGTCAGAGATCCAAAGTTATCCCATGGTGACCTTTATTTCGGCTCATTATAAAATATATGAGAAAAGTAAAATAAAAAAAAAATTAAAAAAAGAAGGTGGTTTCCATTCATTCAATTCAATTTATTTCATTTTTATTTGTATAGAGCTTTATTACTGAACATTGTCTCAAATCAGCTTTACACAGATAATGTGGTGATAAAGAATGAATAAGATGAATGAAAATTGTTCTTTATAAGTGTAAGTTTATCCCTAATGTCTCTTTATTACATTAATTCATATCTAAGTTACCAACATTTTTGTTAATATAATATTATAAACTGAGAAGTAAACTAACTCACTCCCACCTACATACTATTCAAAGCTTTTCAGTAAATCAGCTGCAGCCCAATTTGGAAAAACATTTAAAAAAAAATAAAAAAAAATTATTATATCTCATTAGAGGTCACTGATATTGCAGGCACATGGCTGTATTGCTTTAAGCCTGAATAACTGCATTAGACATTCAACTCTTGTGTTATTAATGGAATTTTATTAGACTGTAAGTTTCATTGAACTAGAAAACATCCGTCAGTAACATTGGTGACTGTCATGTGAATGCAAAAGGGGTGGAGCTTCATGAACCTTTATGATGTTAACTGGTTAGAGCACAGATATATTTCAGAAAATACTTGATCAGATAAAACCATTCATCATGTTCACTGTTATATTGATGTGTCTGTGGCTTTCACTAAGTGAGTTATACACAGATATTTATTACTCATTCAGAAATATTAAATGTTTATTTAATCATTAATTATACAGTGTAGTGATGAAAAAGCTTAATATATGGTAGATACTAACTTATGTAGTTGTAGCTTGTTCGTGTAAAGGTTTAAAACATTATGTTCTCTTCTCTATGACAGGTGACTCCATGGCAGATTCAATAGAACCACTTTTTACTCATAAAGTTGTAGATGAAGGTGGAAATGTTACTCTGTCGTGCAGATATGAAATAACCACTGGAACAACAAGCAACAACCTCCACTGGTATAAACAATATTTAAAATCTAAACCTGCGTTCCTTCTTAATATTATGCAGACTGGAACTTTAGTTTTCAATAAACCAGCATGAATGGATGCTAAAACTCGTAAAGATGAAGTGGATCTGATCATCTCCTCTGCTGCTGTATCGGACTCTGATCTATACTACTGTGCTCTGCAGGCCACAGTGACAGGAAATCCAGCTGCACTGTACAAAAACCTTCACACTGGTATGTTATATTTAGAATGCCAACAGGGGGAGACTGTGGCTTAGTGTTTGGCATGTTTGTTTGTTTTTTGCCCCTTTGAGATTAAGGGTTTTTGATCTCACCTCAGATTTTGGGTGTTGAATTTGGTTTCATGCTTCACAGTTTTCCTCCTCGGGACCAAAGACATGCCTTGTTGGCTAATTGTCTAGGAAAATAATCTGTAGTTTTGGAATGGGTGATTTTGCCCTGCAATGGGCTCTACAAAGTAATTTATTGTATTTTTAAACAAGTGACAAAAATTTATTCTTTACAAGTGCAATCAATATGAGTTAAAAAAACAATTTTTTTTTAATAATTTCTCAAAAGTGTGTTGGTTTAAAATATTCTGTTCAATTACATTTAACAGATTTAACAATAAATATTTCCGAAAGTACCTTTGCAGAAATGAATAGATTACTGAAATGTATTTTTAAATGTATAGATTATTAGTTTATCCCTAATCAATGAGCCAGTGTTTCAAGAAACTTTAAGAGAAACCCATCCAACAACAAATATCTATTAATTATAGCTTTCTTGAGGTTTTCATCTGTTCCCTAATGAAGACTTGATTTAGTTTATTCAACTGTTCATGCCCAAAACTGCCAAAGACTGTTTATGTTAAAGTACAGAACTTTTCACTGAACTAAGATCCTTCATCATGTTCACTGTTATATTTATGTGTCTGTGGCTTTCACTAGGTGAGTTATACATTCATTTGATGATTTCAAAAATATTCAATGTTGAATTAGTGATTATTTGGTCTGTGTGGTGTTTAGAAACAGTAGAATGTGAGTCTGACTGTATTTCTGAATTGACCGTGTTCTCTTCTCTATGACAGGTGACTCCATGCCAGTGAATCTATTTATTCAAAGTGTTAAATAAATCAAATCATCTCTATAAAACTCATCACCTACAGTAAATGTAGCACAAACACATCCCTTTCTCCCAGAACTTTTCACCAGATGATTAACTTATAGTATATGAACACTTAACAATCCACAGATCTCAAACATAATGCTCTCATCATGTCTTAATCACTCCTGTGTTTCCTCTGCCTGTGTTACCTGCAAATGGAACCACAGTAACTTCAGTCACTCCTGCTTTGTCTCCTGTGGGTTGTTCTGCAGCAGCATCAGGGTTCCTCCCAACAGCTCCAGCCATGACCACAGGGGGTTTATTATGACAGACTCCATCATGGAGGGGGCGGATACATTCACAGTTGTCATGAATATGCATTAACATGCAGAAACAAGGTGGAGCTTGAGGTGGAGAAGTTCAAATAGTCATCACTGTCATTTATTCTAAAGCTGGAGGTCTGGAGTAAACACTCAGGATCACAATGTTATTCCTCTTCTTGCTTTTCCTCACTGTTGCTGATATTGGTAAGTCTTATACATTACACTTTAATTTATTATATTTTATAATCAACAAGAAGCACATTTTCCATGTGAGTTATTGCCATTCATGTTTAAAACCTTTAAAATCTCACAATGTTATTGTAATGTAATCCCACCTCATGAAGATTATGGACTTTAAAGAAATAGATGCCAATCTCGCAAACATCCTGATGCATCTAGAGATGTAACAGTGCCAATTGGATCCCACTACATGTGTGGAGTTTCGACATTAGAACTCCTGGAGTGTTTAAAGGCTCTGGCATGGAGAAGTTGATGCTGGATCTGTGATGACCACAAATGTTGAGCTCAGTAGCTCCTACTTTTATACCAAAGACTGTTGAAAGAACACTTACTTATAATCTTACACTCCAGTACTTATGTTAGTTCTCACTCTCCAGTGTTCTGTATTGTTAAAAGATTTATGATCAAACTTTTGATGTCACCCAAAAGAGGATTGGTTCCCCTTTTGAGTCTGGTTCCTCACAAGGTTTCTTCCTTATAACATCTAAGGGAGTTTTTCCTTGCCACAGTCGCCATGGCTGCTCATCAGGGATAAATGCACACCATTCACCATCACTGTTGATTTCTGTAAAGCTGCTTTGAGACAATGTCTGTAGTGAAAAGCGCTATAGAAATAAACTTGACTTGACTTGACTAATGTTTTTTTTGTTTGGTTTTTAATACCAGAGGCTGCTGACATCAGCATTAAACCAGTCCAAACCAATGTTTGCAACATCACACTGTCCTGCACATATACTGGATCAGCTAATGACCTCCACTGGTATCAACAAAAACCTGGATCAAGACCAGAGTTTCTGCTGCTGATTAATGAAGCTAGGGGACATGTCACAAAGGCTCAACCTCCTCATCCTCAATTTTCCATCACAAATACTAAGACAGGGGAGAAGAAAGTGGATCTGCACATCTCCTCTGCTGCTGTATCAGACTCTGCACAGTACTACTGGGCTCTGAGGCCCACAGTGACAGGAAACCCAACTCCACTGTACAAAAAGCACTACACATAACTGCAGCAGATTCATGCTTTTCTCACTAGATGAAGCTGTTTACATGTTTACATTCACTTCCATGATATCGACTACACCTGTTCTTCTGTCATACACAATGTTTATGTGTTATCCGAACTCCTGCTCAGTTTTTTTCTTAGTAACGAGACTCAGCTGTAATCTTCACACTGTCAGCTTGATTTCACAGAACTAAAATTCTTATTAAATATAATTTCTTTACAAAAGCAATATACCTTCTGTATCAAGAAGACTGAGCTCAGAGAAAAGGAAAGGAGAAGAGACGCAAAACTGGAAAACAACATAAGAAATGAAGAAATTAATATCAGAAAGTTTAAAGCTGTATAAGTTGTGGGTTTTACTGAAAACCAGTGCAGAAGTCTGTCGTTTTTTTTGTCCAGTAAGTTCCAGAAGTTGAGTTGTAATGGAGTCTCAATTAACTTTCACTTATACTGTAAAGTGATGATCTATTTAAAATGGGGAATGAAAAAATTAAAATCTGAAATGTTCTTTTATTTTTATGATTACAATGATGACAGAACTGTAGACAGTATTACAGCTCTGACTTGATATTTGTACATTTATATGAATAAATAAAATATAATAATAATAATAATAATAAAATGTAAATAATTACAGGTTTGTTCTGAGGAAATGTACATTTCTGATTATTTCATTAAAGCAAACTAACTGATAAAGATGAGGTTTTAACCCACACATTCAGAGAACAATGAGTTAGCAGTCCTTTGCTTTAACCACTTGGCCACCTCGTCCTTTGCTTTTATCTGTGCTTGTTTTACGTATTGAGTCTAACGCCATCTACAGACGAAACGCTTAGTTGAAGCTGCATATTGTTTCATTAGTTATCTATTCTTGTGCTATTACCCTATCTAAAAGTTTTGCTTGTCAGATAAAGCAACAATTTTTTATGCTTACTAGATCAAAGTACCACTATATGACTCTCTGGATTAGGACGCCTGCAAAACACAGTAAAATGAATGCAAATAAAAACATCATAGAGTAGTGGCTAATAAAACGGCCTGTGGACACAGCATCCCAAACTTGAATTCAGGAGTTTTTTTTTTTTCGCTGTGCTTTAGAATTCTTGGTTTAGTCGTGGCTCACGTCCAGTGGTGCGTTTTTATGAAGGGCATCAAAATGAGTGAGTATCTCATTCCGGTAGCTCAGGCTTGGGCCAATGACGCAATGGATAGCGCATTTGACTTCGGATCAGAAGATTCCATGTTCGACTCCTGGCTGGCTCGCTCTTTTTGTCCTCATGCACAATGCCACAGTTTGACACACTGAGATCAAAGGGATGTGTTTCAATGGAGCCAAAGTTGGTCCTCATCTGAACCCTTTGTGATCCAGTTTTGCTGTCTGTGTTTCCCATATGGTCTAGCGGTCAGGATTCCTGGTTTTCACCCAGGCGGCCCGGGTTTGACTCCCGGTATGGGAAACCTTTTTTTTGCTCCAATAAGGGCGTTGAATTCGGCATCCACTTTGCTCGAGGAGCCACAGCTACCCTAGCTGGTATTAGAGTCATGGCATGGTGCTTTCAACATAGCACGCTAAATCTGACTTTGGCCACGTTTTGCATCACGCTTGTAAGTTGACTTTCACAAAGTTAAACGCTGTACACCATTTAAATGGTTACCAGAAGGAAAGGCGAATGAGGTGAACAGCTTCCAGTGTGGCCCATGTCGTCAGCCAGTAGTTTACATTCCAGGGCAAACATCACTTTTGCACCACTGCAAGCGTTTAACCTTTAACCACCCTGTCTCGGTTGCCATTGGGAAAACCGAATGAACATGTGCTATGTCACCACAAGATTCCGTGGCTTTTTTAACTATTTATTCTGTGTGTGTGCTGAGATCAGATTATTTTTGAATGTACAGTTATCATTTATAGTGTTTTTAGATTTTACTTTTTTTCAATTATTATTTAAGTCCTTAGGTCTGTCTTAAAATAGGGCTAAATAGGGCTTTGTCAGGATATTGGGTTGCACAAGGTGGCCGAGTGGTTAAAGCAGGGGTGTTCGAATCCCATCCTCGTCAGACACTGTTGATTAGTAACAATGTTCATTTCATCTTCAATAGAAATTCTTGATTACTGTTTCTTTTACTATAACATTTACTCAATCCAAGACACATTACACACACTGTGCACACTTCTCTTTAAGCCCTAATGGCTCACTGACATCTTTACAGCGTCATCAAGAACAGCAGCTGGTTTGTTCCTCACCTCAGTGAAATACCTCAGAAAATGTTTGTTAAACTGTTTAATATACAGAATTTTTTACATAATTTAACTACATCCTAAATTAAGTTGTTTATATTTATTTCTTTATAGTGAACTTTTGTTAAAATTATTATAATTACATCATTTTCATGGTTTGTGTTTATTATGTGTTCAGGACAGATTCCCCATGTGATTGGTGTCACGTGATGCTGTAGGGTGGAGCTTCATAAACTTGTATGCTGTTAACATATTAGAGAACAGAAAGAGCACAGAATATTTTTATTCAGGAAAAAAAAATCATCATGTTCATTGTTATATTTACGTGTCTGTGGCTTTTACTAGGTGAGTTATATATTAAATTTTTTTTGTTCCTTCAATATGTAAAGTATTGAATTAGTGATAAATGAGTGTGTGGTGAGGAGAAAAAGCAGAATGTAAGATTATTTATCTATTGTTTGTGCACACATTAAAAGTAAAATGTGTTATGTTCTCTTCTATAACAGGTGACTCAATGGGAGATTCAATAAACCAAGATTCACTCATGAAGTTGTAAATGAAGGTGATGATGTTACTCTGTCCTGCAGCTACAACACAAGTGCTCCATACAGCTACCTGCACTGGTACAGACAACATCAGAAATCTAAACCACAGTTCCTTCTTTATATTAATGATTTAAGTGGAGATAAAAGTGACTTCATTCCACCACGTCTGGATATCAAACTGGATAAAACTAATAAACAAGTGGATCTGATCATCTCCTCTGCTGCTGTATCAGACTCTGCTCTATACTACTGTGCGCTGGAGCCCACAGTGACAGGAAATCCAGCTGCACTGTACAAAAACCCTGACATTGTTTGGTTGCCAGCATTACATAACATTGGAGACAGTGGCTTAAAGGTTGGCATGTTTGCTTTGCACCGTTGAGTCTGAAGGTTGGCATGTTGGCCAATGAACAAACCATCACATCTTCACCTGAAGGCAGTAACATGATGACTCAGCTGTTTATCTCCACTGATATCAACAAAAACCTCAATCAGGACCAGAGTTTTTTTCTGCGTATTAATAAATCCATAGAAAGTGTCACTAAAGTTAAACAACTTGACCCACAAATTTCTATAAAACTTCATGAAGACAAAAAGAAAGTAGATCTGGAGATCTTTCCTGCTGCAGTATCAGACTCTGCACTGTACTACTGCGCCATGGAGCCCACAGTGACACAAAACTCATACACACTGTACAAAAAAAACTTTTTTCTCTCCCAGTAGGAGGAGCTGTTCACCTGTTTCACCATAAAAACACTCCTCTGTCTCAGTTCCAAGAGTTTTAAGTTTATTTGATATGGTTGGACATCAACAATCATCATCTTACACATGGTAATAATGTGTATTGTTTAAACAATTATAGAAGACATTTTCTTACAATTGATAAACTTATAAACTAATTTATGAATTCAAATGTACTATTTACTATTTATTTATATCTTTAAAGCTGATTTGGGACAATGAGCATTGTTAAAATAAATGAATAAAATAAATTTAAGAAATTGAAAAGTTTAATATCGTTCTCTGCTGGTGACTGTGATGAAATACATGAAATGATTAAATAAATATGTATTATTTCTATTACTAAAATACAACAAAAATCCAATATAAAGTATTACATTGAAAATATAGTTTTATTTCAAACACTAATTATTTGACAGCTTATAAAATACCACTTGATCCAGCACACTGATGTTAGTCAACTTCATGTACCGCAAAAGAAAGAAAGCAGGAAAGAAAGAAACGTACAGCTTTCTATGTTGCACTTTGCACTCCTTAAGTTTTATAGAAGTTTCACTACCAAACATTTCTATTTCTGCAAAGGCCTGAAAGTCAGACGCAGTGTGTTGATTATAATTTTACACTGATGCTGTGAAGTGATGATCTGTATAAAGTTATTCTACAACAGCAGCACTTTCTGGGTGTGGTCTTCTAGAGACGTGTTCCCTCATGTGTAAAGTTCAGCACATACAGCACTATTATACAGAATCCTCACAGAGCTGTGTTCAGAAATGACTCAACTCTACACCTTACTGTACATAGTAAGATACACACCACTGATTCTCACTGTAGTTACAGGTAATTTATATTCATTAGATTATCAACTGTATTTATTTATTTATATAGAAGCAATATCCTAACAGCGCACCACAGTATTTACTGTATAGCGGTGCAAAGTCAGCAAGTAGTTATGGTCACAATCCCAGTGGATCTCGATTCAGGGAACAAACAACCTCATATGCTACTGAACTTATTATTAAAGACCTACAGATCTCAGATTCTGCTCTCTATCACTGCGCTCTAAGAGTAGGAGCAGCACATTAATACAAAGTCACTGAACGACTGTACAAAAACCTAACGTCTGAAGAAACCACAGAAGATGACAGATATTTCCTTTACCACCTTGTTATCAGTTAACCACAGACACATAGAAACAAATGTGGTAACATTCACAACTGAAATAAAAAGAAAATAAAAGTAAACAGGTGAACATTCAACACAGGAAATTCACGATTCAACATTTTTGATCCTTCAGAACATATTATAAGAAAAATATCATAGACATTGGGTGAAGTGTTACTGGTGCACAATATGTGGAAATGTAATCATCTGACTTTCTTTACTTCATTCATTCTTTCATTTATTCATTCATTCGTTCATTCATGTATTAATTATCCATTATATACAGCTGCATGTTGCATGTTAAGAGAAAGCTCTTTGATGAACAGATGTGAGTTTTATTCATACAAATACAAAGAAAAATGTCAATAGAATTTCATTTTGGTTTTATTTTTTTTCTGATTGTGCAAAAATATGATGGAACATAATTATTAGATTATTGTACTTTTTTACTTTTGAGTTTTGATTTGAGTTTTTAAAATTGATACAGACTGCTTACACAATAAATTGACTGTAACTGTGGGTATATTCCTGCTTTATGCTCCGTTTTACTGAGAGAAGCTTCAAATCCACCACAATTCTGACCAGGAAGATGTATGATTAAATGTAAGTATGTAGACTGTATATCTATGATTCTGAAATTGTGTCAAGGATAAAGTGGTTACTGAAAATGAATGATGGGTAAAAGTGTTTAGTAAAGTGGACTAATTCGGAACTAAAAATGCTCTAATCTTAAACTAAAGCCGGAATAATGATGATTCATGTGTTATTAACAGCTGCCAAACGATAAAAGTTAGAAAGAGTCACTACCGTTGTTGATGATCTGTACGGTGTTTTACTACAACAGCAGCACTTTCTGGGTGTGGTCTTCTAGAGACGTGTTTCCTCATGTGTATGGTTCAGCACATACAGCACTATTATACAGAATCCTCACAGAGCTGTGTTCAGAAATGACTCAACTCTACACCTCACTGTACATAGTGAGATACACAGCACTGGTTCTCACTGTAGCTACAGGTACTTCATATTCATCAGTTAATTCAGTGTATTTTTTTAATATTTATGTTTAAGCCATTAGGCTATTTATTTCTTAAGAAAATGTTCGAGTGTGCTTAAAAAATTACTATATAGTAATTATTACTTAATCAAAAATTCCTCACTTTCTTCTTTAAATCAGGAATTTTTGCAGATACAATTACACCAACACATGAAGATGTCAATGGGAAAGAAACTGTTTCTCTAAAATATTCATATGAGACAATGAGTAAATACATTTGGCTTTACTGATAGAAGCAATATTCTAACAGCGCACCACAGTTTTTACTGTATAAAGGCGCAAGGTTAATATCTGTGTTAGGCACGGCACAGAGGCGGAAGCCGGAGTAATAGCAAGCAGAAACTTTAATAGAACAATGGCAGAGCCAACACAAAAACACCCGTGCAGTTCAGGATAAACCGGCAAACGGCAGTTCACATATATTACCCACGGAGCGGTATGGATTAGGCGCGGCACGGAGGGAAGCGTCGGGAGTCCGAGGTGCGCCGGGGAAGCCAAACGCGGCCGTGGAGTGAGCGAGGAGTCCGGGTGAAGACGGCACGCAGCGGGAGAAGCACACGCGTGAGCACACAGCACGAACATGCACCACCACGCACGAACGTACAATAACGGACCAGGAATGTGGGTGAGTGAGGGGTATATATGGTGGCAGGAAATGAGAGGATGATGTGCTTCAGCTGTGTGTGATTTGCGCTGCGCGCAGCGGCAAAGGCAGCCTCTGAAGGAGGCGTGGCAGGCGGATTCCTGACACCCCCCCCCCCAAAGGGGCGGCACCAGACGCCCTCAAGCTGCCATCAGCCCGTTGGGCCCGGGCACTCGGATGAGGGCCCCTCCAGTCCTCCGAACCGTCACGGAGCCAGGACGGAACACAGCCCCACGCGGAGGCCAGGAAAGGGGTGAAGTCCACGGCGCGAACCCGGGGCGGAGAGACATCCACCACGGCGACCTGGAGCAGAGATGTGCCCTCTGCGAAGGCTGCAGGCGGCGCGACGAGACCCCTGGATACACGGGGCGTAACGACGACCTTGGCGGAGACAGGAGGCGGAGAGATGACCCCCGCGGAGACCCGGAGAGGAGCGGCATCCTCGGGCGGAGACAGGAGGCGGAGAGACGCCCTCGGCGGAGACAGGAGGCAGAGAGACGACCCCTGCGGAGACCTGGAGCGGAACGACGCCCTCGGCGGAGACAGGAGGCGGAGAGAGACCCCTGCGGAGACCCGGAGCGGAGCGCCGTTCTCGGCGGAGACTGGAGTCGGCTGTGGGTCCTCGGCGGAGACCTGGAGCTGGGAGACAGCCATAGCAGAGACCCGGAACGGAACGACGTCCTCGGCGGAGACTGGAGTCGGCTGTGGGTCCTCGGCGGAGACCTGGAGCTGGGGGACAGCCATAGCAGAGACCCGGAACGGAACGACGTCTTCGGCGGAGACTGGAGTCGGCTGTAGGTCCTCGGCGGAGACCTGGAGCTGGAAGACAGCCACAGCGGAGACCCGGAATGGTGTGACTCCTGCGGTGGGGACCTGGAACCGAACGACGCCCTCAGCAGAGACAGGAGGCGGAGAGATGACCCCCACGGAGACCAGGAGCGGAGCGACGCCCTCTGCGGAGACCGAAGGCGGAGAGACTCCATCCAAGGAGCTCTGGAGCAGGCTGACACCCTCCGCGGAGACTGGAGGCGGGGAAATACCTACAGCGGAGACCGGAGGTGGAGTGCTGCCCTCAGCGGAGCCCAGGAGCAGAGCCAAGCCCTCTGCGGAAACCGAAGGCGGAGAGACCCCATCCAAGGAGCTCTGGAGCAGGCTGACACCCTCCGCGGAGACTGGAGGCGGAGAGATACCTACAGCGGAGACCGGAGGTGGAGTGCTGCCCTCAGCGGAGCCCAGGAGCGGAGCCATGCCCTCAGCGAAACCCGGCAGCTGAGCGACTTCCCCTGCAGTGGTCTGGAGCTGAGAGGCGGTAGCCCTGGAGACCTGACACGACCTGACGTCCCTGGCAGCAACCTGGAACGGACCAGCGTTACCCAGGAAGGACAGAAACGGGACCTCATCACCCACGGGGACCTGGAGTGGAGAGACAACCTCGGTGACTACTGGGAGCAAGGCAGAGCTCTCGACAGGGCTTACCAGCTGGCTCCCTTCTGGACGGAGCCCGAAGATGGCGCGATGTCCCTGACCGAGTACATCGGTTGACTCGTGACCTCGTCAGGATCCGTCAGTGCGACATCATCCTTCTCGGGGCTCAGGAGTGACCTGCCTTTGTCCAGGGAGCTTGGAGACAGGATGTCACTGTGAGAGGGGTCCTGAGGTGAGCCGTCACCTTGTGTGAGACTGGGGGGTGAGCCGTCGCCTTCGGATAAAGCCAGGGGCAGCGGTTCGACATCCCTTTCGCAGTCCAGGAACTGAGGTGAGAGCTCTGGGAGTGGCTGGTCGCGGCTGAACGAACCCGACCTCCGAGACACGGCTCGCACCGGGACCACGTCGTTAACCCGATCATGTCCTTTTCTTTTTCTTTTCTTTCTTTTGTCCTTTTCTTTTTTTGTAAGTTCCTTTTCAGTGGTCCGTTATTCTGTTAGGCGCGGCACAGAGGCGGAAGC
>MU535325.1:0-34633 GCA_024362625.1 Silurus asotus
TATATATATACATACAAAAACTAATAAAACATGTTGTTATGTAATGAATGTGTCCAGGCTGAAGATCCACATATAGAACACAAGCAGAGAAAAGATGATGATAATCAGGAATGTGTCTGTTCTCAGTCATGTTAACATCACTGACTCCCTCTGCCTCATCCATGTTAACCCCAAACTTCTTACTGCCTTCTGTGGTGAGTGAGAGTCCGTACTTTATACACCAGTGGATTGAACACACAATGACAGGAAATCGGTTGTTCAGCTGAAATCGGCACGCAGTGAAAATAAAAAATTATATTTCACCAAATCAATGGATTAAAACTGAAGTAACGAGCCTGTTTTGAAAATGTAAGATTGTAAAAATGTAATGAGTAAAAGTAAAAAGTTGGCTAAAAAAATAGATAGTGGAGTAAAGTGCTGTATATATATATATAACAATTTCTTACTATGCTTATTTATCATTTAACATCTTAATGACAAAAATCTTTATTATTGTTATTATTGTTAATATCGGTGTTTTCGCCACTTGACCTTTTCCTTAAGCGGGTCCTGTTTTGTTTTGTTTTTTATACGAATTTAAAATGCATCAAAATGCGGCTCGGTTTTATTGTTTAAAATAAATCGTCATAGGAAATGTTGCGTCACATTGTTATTAGTGTTAATATCGGTGTTTTCGCCACTTGACCTTTTCCTTAAGCGGGTCCTGTTTTGTTTTGTTTTTTATACGAATTTAAAATGCATCAAAATGCGGCTCGGTTTTATTGTTTAAAATAAATCGTCATAGGAAATGTTGCGTCACAGACCGATGACGCGCCTGGCAGGTAAATATAATGTAGACTAATGGACACTTCGGATCATTTAAGCTGTAGACTGGACGCAATAAATCAGTTTCAATTTATTTCGTTGAAATTCGTTGATAACTATAGTTGCAAAAACAGATTGACAATTCTTCAGCAAAATGTAAGTCAACTCGTGTGAACTGAGATATTCTTAAAATACCTAGTTTTTGTTTATTTACATACGCTTGTGTATATACTGGATAAATAATACAACTGTTTATTATGCTTTGGATTAAATAAATTCGGTGTCAAATTACCTAAACATGTGTATAGTCATGTGAAATATATAATAAAGCATTCTGATCACACTGCACAGCGTATATTATTATTATTATTATTATTATTATTATTATTATTATTAATTATTATTATTATTATTCACTTACAGGATTAATACAAATGTGCATTTTATGCTTCTGATTAGATGAATTAGGGGTACATAGTCCTGAATATATCTATTATTATCTATCTGTGTATGGTCAGTCTTATAGACAATAAAATAATTCTTATTACACTCCTACCACATGCTTTTACATCACAATATGAAACTATAGTATATGTAGGGGAGGGGGTTTATATAACATGGGTTAGTGGATAGCGTGTTTACTTCACATCTACTTAATAAAGAGTTCAAATCCAGCGTTCGTCTCATGTTATAACATGTAATCGCAGCATATTTAGTTTAAACAGAAGAAAAAAATGCTTTTACAAATTATTATAAATCATTTGTTTTCTTTAGCTATGAACCAGCTAGTGTCATCCTGCTACAACTTAAATTCAAGAAAGAACAAGGTGAATCATATGAAAAGAAAACAAGGGCATGGGCAGAATTCTGAACAACAGGAAATGATAAGACAATGGACAGAACAGAAACATGTGAAGAGACAGGAAACAGGATCACGTCCTCTTACAAGTAAAGGTTTGTCTCTAAAATTGTCTATGGTGTGTGCCCTGTGTGGTAAAAAAAGTTACAGAAAATAGATGTACTGACATACAGTCATGGCTGGAAAAGGCACTGTTCATCATCAAACTGTTCCTGGTTTAGAGAAGTTCTCTGCAGATGTTTCTGTAGCATTCTTTATTCACTGCTGTGTTATCAGACAGTTCTCTGAGTGTGAGCCCACTCTCTTGGCTGAGAAGCAACCCACACATGAACGGTCTCAGGATGCTTTACAGGTGGCATGACTCACGACTGATGGTAGCCCTGAATTTCTTCTACGGAAACTCTAAAAAAGGGCTGAATACACAAACACAGGAAACACCAAAATCAAGATAAAGAAACACCCAAAATTACACAAACAGCTTCAACATAAATAAACAAGTAAACAATATTATATCACAACCCAGGGGAACCACAAGAACAGGTGGCACAGGGTACTAACAAGGAGCTTAAATACACAGGGAACTAACAAGGAGCTTAAATTCACAGGGTACTAACAAGGAGAAGGTGGAAAACATTAAGACACAGTTAGAGACTAGGGGATAGGGGCTCAGTGGCGGCATCTAGTGGCCATTGAATTAGATTGAAGCACAGTCAAGGAATTCGCCCAGATTCTGACAGGTAACAGAGGAAGAACAATGATTTCAAGCACAACCATCCTTTTAAATCTTCCAGTCTTTTAATTAAACTCAATCAGCAGGACAAAGTGATATCTAGGTTTGTCCTCGTCAACACTCTTGTTTTTAGTTAATTGTTTACATAAATGTTTGCCAAAATATTACAGATTACATTATAAACTAGTAAAATGATCAGTAAGGACAACGGGAGAGAGAGAAAGTTGGGAAAGGGTAAGTGAGAGCAGCGATTGAGAGGATGACGAGTTGAAAGATGGTAGGACCAGATGACATTTGATGTTTAGGAGAGATGCATTGGAGTTTTTACCAGGTTGTTAAACAAGATTTTGGAAGGTGAGAGGATGCCTGAGGAATGGAGAAGTGTGCTGGTACAGAGCTTTAAGAAAAAGGGAGATGTGCAGACCTGCAGTAACTACGGGGAAATAAAGTTGATCAATCCATGACCATAAAGACCATAAACCATGAAGTTATTGGAAAGGGTAGTGGAAGCCAGGCTGAGAGAAGAGGTGACCATCTGTGAGCAACAATATGGTTTTATGCTGAGGAAGAGCACCAAAGACACCTTATTTGCTTTGAGAATGTTGATGGAAAAGTATAAAAAGGTCAGAAAGAGTTGCACTGTGTGGACAGTGGAGTGGTGCGGTTACAGGGAGAAGAGGTGGAGAAGGTGGAGGAGTTCAGGTACCTGGGGTCAACGGTGCAAAGTAATGGAGAGTATGCTAGAGAAGTAAAGAAAAGAGTGCAGGCAGGGTGGAGTGGGTGGAGAAGAGTGGCAGCAGGAGTGATTGGTGAAAGAAGGGTATCTGCAGGAGTGAAAGGGAAAGTTTATAGGACTGTGGTGAGACCTGCGATGTTGTTTGGTTTAGAAACAGTGGGATTGAGTAAAAGACAGGAGGTGGAGCTGAAGGTAGCAGAGCTGAAGATGTTAAGGTTTTTGTTGGGAGTGACAAGAATGGACAATATTAGTTCATTACTGGTAGAGCACATGTAGGACATTTTGGAGACAAGGTGACGGAGGCGAGATTGAGATGGTTTGGACATGTGCAGAGGAGGGACATGGGGTATATCTGTAGGAGAATGCTGAGGATAGAGCAACCAGGAAGGAGGAAAAGAGAAAGATTTATGTTTATGGATGTGGTGAGGGAAGACATGCAGGTAGTTGGTTTGAAAGAGGCAGATGTAAAGGACAGGGGGTATGGAGACAGATGATCCTCTGTGGCGACCCCTAATGGGAGAAGCCGAAAGAAGAAGATCAGGGATGGGCAACTTTCATAGAGATGAGGACCAGCATTGTTTTCAGAAAACCTGTGTCTGTTTGGACAACTGAAGATGGACAGGTCATTCACTTTCCAAAACGTACCACCAAAAGAACAAAGAACTTCAGCTATAACCCTAACCAGCCAGTTTTTCCTCAGAAATTTTGATGTCCTTGGCAGCATCCATTTTCTCTTCAATCCTGACCAATTCCCACTATAGAGAAACACCTCCACAATATAACGTTGACACCACCATTCATCACAGTAGGTGGTATGTTTTTGAGTGGTGTGTTGTGTTTGCTTTCCTTTCTACAACTTTATTCTGGAGGTCTTGTGAAAGCACTTTCCCAACCATTGTAAAGTTTTGGCAGTGTCAAGTCAAGTCAAGTCAAGTTTTTTTATAGCGCTTTTCACAACAGACATTGTCTCAAAGCAGCTTTACAGAAATCACAGTTAAGGTAAATTGTGTGTGTTTATCCCTGATGAGCAGCCGTGGCGACTGTGGCAAGGAAAAACCCCCTTAAATGTTATGAGGAAGAAACCTTGAGAGGAACCAGACTCAAAAGAGGAACCCATACTCATTTGGGTGACATCAAGAGTTGGATCATAAATCTTTCAACAATACAGAACACTGGAGAGAGAGAACTAATACTCATAGTTGTGATGTCAAAGAATAGACATATTTTTACAGCATAGATAACAACCCTTATTCTTATTTGTCATTGGTTTCATCATTCTCAATTTTTCATTTGACAACAGGTCTGCCACCATTATCTCCAAAACGTACGGTACGGTATTTTTAATAATCGTGCCAGAACCGAAACTCTTTGTGTTGGAAGTGGAACTCTCTATAAGGCTGGCAAAGGAAATACTGACCATGAACGAGACTTGTGCTTTCACCCACTCGCACACATTAAGTCTTACTGTGGATATACTGAGTGCACTTTTCTTTGGTTATACTGAGTGACATAAATATAAAAAAGTAATACAAAAAGAAATAACACTGTGAATGTAATACACTAATTAATAACATAATATAAACCAAAAGCAATAACAAAAGAAATAACTAATAATAATGTGTCATGTGCTAATGTGATATGTGCTACAAAAAAAAAAAACACTATATGCCATGCAATACTGTCAGATGGATCAATTAGCCTGGGGTTTGATCTGGAAGCTGATAGGCGGCATCTGAGTAAGTTTATAATGGTATACTTTAGAGGGGCTAATTAAAATATTTAGACTAAATTTTTTGTTGAATTTATTGCAATTTATTACATTTAAATTTTATTTTAATTGATTTTATTTTTAGTTATAATGTGACAAAAGGTAAAGAATTTCACGGGGTATGATGATTTTCTATTCTGTACATGTATAAATATGCAACTTCATGAAATTTCTTTTTTATTATTTGTTCAGCAATATATTATTATTAATATTATTATTCATGCATATTTGTCATTATAATGTAGAATAAAAGAACGTCACAGTAAAATGTAAAACATAAATCTACTATATTTTGGACTTTGATATGGAAGGTATAATGTCAAAATGATCTTGTCAAAGCAGAGGTAATTTTCGAGACACATTATGTATTAGGATGTTATGTTCTGCAAACAAAATGCCTAAAATGTAAAACAGTTAATATGGAACAACAGTAGGGTGACATTCATTTTGTACATGTTGTAAACATTTAGTCTAATGCACTACTTGATCCATTGGGAGACAATCCAGTGTTATGAAAGTAATTTGAATAAGTGTAATGTGATTTATGGTATAATATCAGACACCTCTAATCATTTCTAAAATATTGTCTTCAGCAGGCACAGTCTTAGTTGAGAACCATTTAGAAGCACCCTGCTCTTTTACTGTAAGAGAAAGCAAGAAGAGAAAGGATCATCTGAACAGAAAAAGCATTAATGATCATGAAGAATTGCTGGCAAAAAAGATGATGACAGAGACAGAACAGAAACATGCGAAGAGACTGGGAACAGGATCACGCCCTGTTAAACAAATCCACATTATTAGAGAAGGTATGTGTATAAATTGTATGTAGTGTGTGCTTGTGCCCTACACAGCCTCTGTGTAGGATATCTGGTATTGGAAATGTATAAATCACTTCAGCCTTGATATACATATTTTAAAAAATATATAGACAAAAGTATTGGGCCACCAGACCTTTCCTTCCATTAGTGGTTCTTCTCCAAACTGTTACCACAAAGCTGGAGGCATGCAATTGTATAGGATTTCTTTGGATGCAGTATAATACAATTTTGCCTTCACTTAGTCTTGGAAACCCGAACCTGTTCCAGCATGTTAATGCATCTGTGCACTAATCGATCTTTGTGGATATGCTTTACATGATTTGGAGAGGAAGATCTTGTGTGGCCTGCTATAGTACACTGATCTCAACCCTACTGAACCCCTTTGAGATAAATTAGAACTCCAAAATCTAGTGAAACATCTTCCCAGAGGAGTGGAGGTTATTATAAGAGCAAATTGGGACTAAATGTGGAATGAGATTCTCAAAAAGCACATACAATACTTTTGAACAGGTGTCCGCAAACTTTTGACAATATATTGTATATGGGTATACCCATATATACATATGATTTTTGAAACTAAGAACGATAAAAAATATAAAAACAAAAACGTACAGAATATTATATCAGAAATCTATTAATTTCTCACGTTTCCTTCAGTAGGCTCAGTCTCAAATAAAACCCAGTCAGAGGCATCCTGCTTTTTCACCAAGAGAAAACATCCAAAAAGAAGCGTCATCGACAATCTTTTTGAAGAATGGCTAAAAGAAAGGATGACAGAACAGATCCATGTGACAAGAGAGGGAACGGCATCAGACAATGTTGAAAACGGCATGTCCAAAATCACACCTTAAACTGTGCCTTACACACAGTCTGGACTCATTATACAGCAGCAGTAAAGCTGGTACCTTTGAAAGAACCACAAAACAGGATCTCCAAACCAAAAATCACATATGCTGAGAAAATTCACATTGTGTAAAAATAGTAACCTGATGATTAATGTGTGTGTTAATGTAGTTATTTTTGGTCAACAGTAAACAGCTTTTTTGAACTCTACTCTACGGGAGCACAGCTGGGAAGAGGAGCCTTTAGTTCTGTCTATGCAGGTGTTCGGATATCGGATGGCAAAGAGGTGATTATCAGCATATATGGCCGCAGATCAGGCATAACAATATGATCACCTGCCTAATATTTTGTTGGTCCCTCTTTTGCTGTCACAACAGTCCTGAGCCTTCAAGCATTAACAGCATTAACTTTAGCAGTGTGAGCTACAGGAGCTGGTCTGTTGGACCAGCTTTCGCTCTCCACATGCATTAAATGAGCCTTGGCCACCCATGAGCCTGTCGCGGGTTCACCACTGTTCCTTCCTTGGACTTTTTCAATAGATACTGACCACTGCCAAACAGGAACAGCAAACAAGACCTGCAGTTTTGGAGATGCTTTGACCAAGTTGTCTAACCATCATAATTTGCCCCTTGTTAAACGCAGTCAAATCCTTTTTCCAGCTTCTAAAAACATCAACTTTGGGGACAAAATGTTCACTTGCTGCCTAATACAAATACATATATACAAATATATATTATATATACAGTATTGTCAAAAATAATAGCAGTACAATGTGACTAACCAGAATAATCCAGGTTTTTAGTATATTTTTTATTGCTACGTGGCAAAAAAGTTACCAGTTGGTGCAGTAGATTCTCAGAAAACAAACAAGACCCAGCATTTATGATATGCACACTCTTATGGCTGTGCAATTGGGCAATTAGTTGAAAGGGGTGTGTTAAAAAAAATAGCAGTGTATGCCGTTGACTGTACAAACTCAAAACTATTTTGTACAAACATTTTTGTTTCTAGGATTTAGCAATCCTGTGAATCACTAAACTAATATTTAGTTGTGTGACCACAGTTTTTTAAAACTGCTTCACATCTGTGTGGCATGGAGTCAACCAACTTGTGGCACCTCTCAGCTGTTATTCCACTCCATGATTCTTTAACAACATTCCACAATTCATTTACATTTCTTGGTTTTGCTTCAGAAACAGCATTTTTTATATCACCCCACAAGTTCTTGATTGGATTAAGGTCTGGGGATTGGGCTGGCCACTTCATTACAATTATTTTGTTGGTTTGGAACCAAGACTTTGCTCGTTTACTAGTGTGTTTGGGGTCATTGTCTTGTTGAAACAATCATTTCAAGGGCATGTCCTCTTCAGCATAAGGCAACATGACCTCTTCAAGTATTTTGACATATGCAAACTGATCCATGATCCCTGGTATGCGATAAATAGGCCCAACACCATAGTAGGAGAAACATGCCCATATCATGATGCTTGCACCACCATGCTTCACTGTCTTCACTGTATACTGTGGCTTGAATTCAGAGTTTGGGGGTCGTCTCACAAACTGTCTGTGGCCCGTGGACCCAAAAAGAACAATTTAACTCTCATCAGTCCACAAAATGTTCCTCCATTTCTCTTTAGAAAGTTGATTTGTTCTTTGGCAAATTGTAAGCTCTACTGCACATGCCTTTTTTTTAACAGAGGGACTTCGCGGGGGATTCTTGAAAATAGATTAGCTTTACACAAACGTCTTCTAACTGTCACAGTACTTACAGGTAACTCCAGACTGTCTTTAATCATCCTGGAGCTGATCATTGGCTGAGCCTTTGCCATTCTGGTTATTCTCCGATCCATTTTGATGGTTGTCTTCCGTTTTCTTCCACGTCTCTCTGGTTTTGCTCTCCATTTTAAGACATTGGAGATCATTTCAGCTGAACAGCCTATACTTTTTTTGCACCTCTTTATAGGATTTCCCCCCTCCAATCAACTTTTTAATCAAAGTACGCTGTTCTTCTGAACAATGTCTTGAACGACCCATTTTCCACAGGCTTTCAAATGCATGTTCAACAAGTGCTGGCTTCATCCTTAAATAGGGGTCACCTGATTCACACCTGTTTTTTTCACACAATTGATGACCTCAGTGATTGAATGCCACACTGCTATTTTTTTTTTAACACACCCCTTTCAAATAATTGCCCAATTGCACAGCCTTAAGAGCGTGCATATCATGAATGCTGGGTCTTGTTTATTTTCTGAGAATCTACTGCACCTACTGGTAACTTGTTTGCCACCTAGCAATAAAAAATATACTAAAAACCTGGATTATTCTTGTTAGTCACATTGTACTGCTATTATTTTGAACAATACTGTAGTTCGCTTCTCGCAAACTATCAGATTTTTCACGTGTTGCCCTTAATCCGGTTTCAAATGAAAAGTTGCAAACTATCGAGATCGATAGTTGAGAATCGAGGTTCCACTGTGTGTATATATATATATATATATACACATTAGGCAACACCACATACCATCGACCTGCTGTGACTGTGCCAAAATTCCTACTGTCTTAGATCTCATACAACTATATCTATAGACAGTTGGTTAGCTTTTCAGCTAGCTGCAAGTAAAATCTGCCACTATCTGCTTCTGTTTTGCAGGTTGCCGTTAAATGTGTTTTAAAGGAATTATCAACATATATCTATTGTGTAAGTCTTTATTTTGAAATCAAATCTGAACTTGTTTTGTCATACATAAGATCAAAGTCTGATTTGTGTTAATACACACTGATCAATGTGGATTTTACGTCATCACATGCATTCTATCCAATCCAATACTAACCATGTCCACTCTGTATTTAGCCCTGTGACAGAGAAAGTTTTCCTCTGGAGTTGGCAATAATGAAACTCGTGTGCAAGCCGCCTCGATGCCCTTATGTGATAGAGTTGTTGGAGTGGTTTGAGACAGACACATCCTTCATCTTAATACTAGAGCGGCCCGAACCCTGCGTAACGCTCTTCGACTATTGTAGAAGTTTACAAAACCAAGTGCCTGATGCTCAGGCTCAGTCCATCATGCAGCAGTTAGTTAAGGCTCTACGCCACTGCCATGACCGTGGCGTCTTCCACAGAGACATAAAATTAGACAACATTCTATCTAACATTCAAACCATGGAAGTAAAGCTGATTGATTTCGGCTTTAGTTTCCTTCGCAAGGACACCATCTGCACAGAATGTGATGGTAAGCGGGATGAGTCGATTAAATAAATATTCAATGGTGGATATTTTTGTATTTTATTTTATTATTTATTTTATGATCTCGCTGACAGTACTGCTTCTCTGTTTTACATTTAGCCACTACAATCATCGTCCCAAAGATTTGGATATGTGAAGATGAGAAAAGAGCAGAATATGAAGTCATCCGGGATCTGGGCCTACTCTTACTTAGCATGTTATGTGGAGGAATTCATGTTTTTGATGACGACTTGCTGGTGTTCAAGGATAATCTGTCTGATGGTCAAAACATTTTTTTATACTTTTATTTTACAGTTATAATTCTAAGTAATACGTTATATAAGAAATAAGTTATAACCAATGACACTGACATAAACAACTGACAATAATTTATGTATATGATTGAAGATTTTAAAGTTATATTAATCTGTTGCATTACTGCATACACAGCTTGCTACAGTCTAATTGGTTGGTGTTTAGAGGAAGACCTCACTAGACGACCAACCCTCGATCAGGTCCTCACACATAAATGGTTCCAAAGCTAGGTTAGTAGTACAGTACAACTGAATTGACAGAACAAACAAAAGTTTGGACACACCTTCTCATTCAAAGAGTTTTCTTTATTTTTTATGACTATTAAAATTGTAGATTCACACTGAAGGCATCAATTATATATGGAATTATATACATAACAAAAAAGTGTGAAACAACTGAAAAATTTCATATTCTAGGTTCTTCAAAGTAGCAACATTTTGCTTTGATTACTGCTTTGCACACTCTTGGCATTCTCTTGATGAGCTTCAAGAGGTAGTCACCTGAAATGGTTTTCCAACAGTCTTGAAGGAGCTTCCCAAGAGATGCTTGGCACTTGTTGGCCCTTTTGCCTTCACTCTGCGGTCCAGCTCACCCCTAAACCATCTCGATTGGGTTCAGGTCCGGTGACTGTGGAGGCCAGGTCATCTGGCGCAGCACCCCATCACTCTCCTTCTTGGTCAAGTAGCCCTTGATGCCTTTAGTGTGACTACAATTTTCATAGTCATGAAAATAAAGAAGACTCTTTGAATGAGAAGGTGTGTCCAAACTTTTGGTCTGTACTGTATATATACACAGAGGTGGCAAAAGTACACACATCATTATATTATATATATATATATATACACCCTGATTGCAATCCTTTTTACGGGCAGAATATTAAGTTAAAATCTGAGTTCGCTCAGGAACATATCAACTGGCAGAACGCAAGCTTGTTTAGTCTCCACCTCACACTTTAAATATTAACCTTGAAAACATAAACAATGCAAGGGGTATAAAAAAATTAACCAGAGTTAGCACAGCGTCTCTGTGGCTACTCACTACTGGAAATAAGATTTGTTTTGCGCATGCGTGAAAATGATAAAGAATCCATAGTACTAGCATTAGCCGCTAAACAGGAAGTGGTTAGCAACTGATGCTAGTGTTATGAATTCTTAAAACTTTTCTTAAAAGGAAAAAAGCCACACAATTCCACATATCAAGGGAATGAATAAATAAAGGATGGAAAAAATGAAGTCATTTCTTAAAGTATTCTGAAATTAGTAAAACTGGATCATATCTTTAGAAAATGAAATGGTCTGACAAACTAACAAATGCAAGTTATTTAATAAATGTATTATTTTATTTAATCAATTTAATTCATGGCAATTTAATCAATATAATAAGTGTATTACATTATTTAGATTTTTATATTGCTTTATATAATATTTTTTTATATATTATTTAACTAATCAGGAATTTTCCTTAAAATAGATCAAAAATATTACCTGTTCACAAATGTTGCTAATAATAAAGTGCATTATTAAAAAATGACAAGCAATTTATATGTTTTGCACCCCTCCACACCTTTTGTGTGTTTTGGAAAGCAGGCAAACACATAACAGAAAGGTGGGGCAGAGGAACGAGACACAGCTGATACCTGATCAAGCACACAGCTGCTTCTCACCATTCTTAGGGAGCCTAAGGTGCATAAAGGAAGATGAAAAAATGGGTGGAGGAAAGCTCAGTCCCAACCACACTGATAGAACATATCTCTCTACTTTCTCCCACAGGCAGCAGCTCCAGCAGCAAGGATTTAAGAACCCGCCAAGCCCAACTACACGTCTGCCTCAGACAGCCCCCTGGGTCCCTCTACGAGTTCGCCGAACTTCTTTACACACCCTTAAAGACGCTCCATCATGCATAGCCAAGTTTGCATTGTACAGAGAAAGCACAATAAACACTTTTTTGAACCCTATTCTTCACCTACTGTCTCTGTGATCAGCCCAACACAACAATATTTACATTTATGGCATTTTTTCGCCCTTATTCAGATCGGCCTACAACTGAGCAGGGTAGGGTTAAGGGCCCACCAGTGACTGCTTGGTGCTGGTGGGATTTAAACTTGTGACCTTCTGATCCAAAGTTCAATGTCTTTACCACCGAGCAACCACCTCTATATACCGCCTTTAAATTTCCGCAACCGTTTTATGATATCCTCTCAAGGGAAAATACTATAGAAATTTAACTTGCAAGTATTTTAATTCATGTGCAGTTTGTATAGCAGTACTGATTTACTGTGCTCTAAAATATAACTAAACATACACACATTATTGTCAAATTAACTGCCAACCAAAGTGAGTACACTCTAAGTGAACACGTCAAAACCATGTCCAAAGTGTCAGTATTTTTGTATGAGCAAAGTCACTGAGTGACTCTAAAGCAGAGTAGAACAGCGCCGTATACAGCTGCAACATTGCTACAGTAAATACTGCATTTTATGTCTTTGCAGTTTTGGCAATATCAGGGTCCAATCCTTCATGGGCACTCGAATTTGCTCAAAAGAGATAGGCGAGTTGTCGACTCTAGTCAAAGGTTTTCGCCTGAAAACTTTACATCTATTGACAGAAGATTTAAAAGAAAAAGTTTCTGCAGTAAAAATCAAGCAGAAAATTTGTATTGTAGGTGAGGATGAAATTTTTTAATTTAAATATTGTAGAAAAAAAACGTGCAAAATTTTAAATAACATGCAATAGGTCAAGATCCGTTTTAAGCATTTGTGTGTAAAAAAACAAACAAACAAACCCCCCACTGAATGTCACATTTCTGAATGATTTTACCTCAAAAAGACCCTAAATATCGTTTTAGGGTGACGTATAACACAGGAATGCAAAGTGTGAGATATTTCAGTTTTAGCAACCGAGCAAGCATCTGTGTGCATAAAGATTATACCTTCTGTCCGACACGGATGGGCCAAACCAGACTGATTATTTCTTCTTAGTTATGATTGGCTGTAGAGGTCATTATTGTTTACAAAATGTTCATCAGTTTAAGCTGAGTTGTAAATCCTAAATCTAAATGATTTATTCAGGCCAAAGGAATGCCGGATGTGGTGAGGAGAGTGATGTCTGATTTTTGGTATTTGAAGCTTCAACAATGAATCACCTGGACACGGAGCAGCACATTGAGAAGGAAACTAAGAATTTATTTATCAAGTGCAATGCATAAAAAATAAAAACACTCAATGTACTGTATATGAAACATTGGTACAAGATCATCAGCGTAAAATCTCAACACACTAAAGTCAAGGTTGTTAAAAACGCCGGTGAGTAATAATCCCCTGAAATAACCCAGACTACCACGATAATACAGTATGACTGATGTTTTGGCAGTTGACAGATTCACAGAAAAAAAATTAAAATAAAAACAGAGCTCCTTCATCACCTGCTGCCATGAAGCCCCATCCTTGCTTTCCCTCGAGTGTTTGTGTGTGTGTGTGTGTGTGTGTGTATGAGTGTGTATGAGAGAGAAAGAGAAATAGTGAGAGAAAGAGAGAAAGGGGCAACATGCACGCTCCCTTCACAGAGTTCTGCACAAATAAATTGACGTAAACCGTAGTTAGTAACCGTTCATGCGCTCGGATCCCTCAGTGTCCTAAAGTGTTGAAAAGTGAAGCCCCTGAATGTTAAGTGTTAGAGATCTCCATGAAAAGTCTGGAAAACATTTGTGACTTCAAGCCTCCGCACGAATGACGGCTGCAGCGGTTGCGGTCGCTCCCTTCCACAAATGTCTCTGCATTCACAAGTCACAGCTACTTAGGAGAAGAAAAGGAAAACTGCCGCTGCTTTACGGAGCACGAGGCCCAAGAAGACATTTCAGCTCAACGCCGGCTCGTCAGTGGTTTCACAAACGCTGCGTTTTTGTAGTCACGTGCTTTACCAGCTGAGCAGATTGCTGCGTCCCAGAGTCATGAAGTAGACCTGACTCGCGCCTCCTTGGCGTACAGAAGCGAAGAAAACCTGCAGGGGAAGTGACAGTTCCACATTTTCAGACACAAAGTCATTCTCTTGCTTCTATCCACTCTCTCTGCTAGTAATGGGCATTTAATTAAAGGTTTTCTATTGAAATATTCTAGATTTATGATTTCATTTTGGATTTAATTGTGAGAATGCAATATTACTTCACGTTTTACACTAAATTGCAAAACCAGCACTGCGTGAATAAAATGAATATCCAGAAGCATATCATTTTAAAGCACCAGAGACAAGCATTAGCAATAGTAGAGGTCAACCCTGTAACATAATCTTACACGTTATTACAGATAAAAATGATAAAAAATAAATGTAATTTTAATGCTCTGGCCTTTGTGAAGAAATTTTAAGATGTCCATTTTTAGCAGGACTGTTTGGATTGATGTGAAATGGAAACGCTTTAAAGTAAGAATCCATTTGTAACATTAACTGAAGTTAATAAATGCTTTAGAAGTATTGTTTGTTTTGTCAACATTTTCGAAGACGGTTTTAAAACAAATCCATTTTATCCGTTAACTTTAGTTAAAGCACTGAGCTTACATGAATGCGGTACAAAGTTGCAATCTTGTGTTTTAAACCAAACAGCATGTAATGTCAGTGATTAGCCTCTAGAGGCCGCACTCGTACAACTATCAGTACAAGGTTTTTCTGATAGTTCCAGCAATCAACAATAAGTTCTGATTAATCGGCAAAACCGACAATTCGATTGACCTCTAAGCAATAGTGCTGCACTTTCCATGCTGTCTAAGGAGATGCTTAAGGTGTGTTTCGGGTTCTTTTTTTATTCACCTGCATTTTACTACTAGCTGTCAATAATACACTACACACAATACAAAAAGTGCAAGAGACAAATCTGAAAAGAAAAACAAAGAAATCAGAAGAAAAAAAGAGCCATGTCTAAAGGTGGGACGGCTCAATGCTTTATCGATTCAAAAATGTTGCTACATTTAACAACATTTAACAACAGCAATGTTCAGTCTAAATCCATAAATCTCACCTTGTCATTTCTCTCGCACAGAAATTTGAGCCTTTGTGCCCTTTTGTGCATAAACACCCCATCCAGGTGGCCCGTCTCAACCGAGCGGATCTCTATGGCCTTCTCGCCCCAGCCCATGATCTGATTAGATCTGATGTATGCTGCGAAGCAAAGGATCGAGAGGTCATGTGACTTTACCTAAAGTAAGAATTGAGATTCAATTCATATAATATACGAAAGAATTACAAGGCGATCAAAGGCGGCACCGGAGGCTACGCGTGTTCTGGTCTTATCCGAAGTGATAGGATCGAACGCTTGTGTGTTTAGCGTACCTACAGAGGTGGGCATCTCTCCCCACTGTAATACCACATCTTTGGTTATGCGCCCGTACGTGTTCACATAGACGCCTTCGTCCTCGTAGCACACCAAAAGCTCGATGCCATCCGTGTTGGGGAGGATGATGATGGCGTGTGACTGGATGTTAGTCTGAATCTATCAAAACAGAAAAGTGAAAAAGCCATGGCTCTATTAATCACATCAACCGCACGGTAGCAGCTTTAAAACAAATGAAAGAAAGGAGGCCAAAAACGAGGAGGAGTTTTTTTATTAGCTTCCTGTTACAGCTTCCTGTTACCGAGAATACTGTAATGCTTACATGTGTGGGCAAATAGATGTCGTAAACCGCACCAGAATCCACATCGACTGCGTGAAACCCAGAGCAAGAGCCATAAATCACCTTTAACCTCTGACCCTCCTCTACTGTCAGGTCCACTAGCAAGGGCTTGTGGGCCAGGTCTCCAAATGACTGCAAGATTAAAATAAACAAATAAATAAATAAATAAATGGCAAGATTTAATGTCAATATAATAAAGCTTGGATCAGAAATGTATTTCTAAAGTTGAACTTTAAAAGCACTCACCTTAAAAGCCATGAATTTATGATATGGCTTTGGGGCCCATGCATAGACCTCTACAGAGTTTTTCAAGGCGAGCACCAAAAACTTGATTCTTTCATATTTAACTGTGAAAGACAAACATTTAAAACATTTCATAACGTTTCGAACTGAACTTCTTTATTATCAACCATAAAAGTCACTACTGATATGGTACCATCAGGAAACCTTGAAGCAGCACATACCAACTTTGTAGTGCACGCAGCCCTCCAGCTCTCCCACTGTAGTCCACCCCTGCTTCTTCTCCACCTCGGGGTCATTGTGGAGGATCTTGTTCCTCAGCCAGGACAGATAATACACTCGCAGCTTGTTCTTTTTTCCTGCCCCAAAAAAACCCAAAGATGTATAAACTATGGGATCCATAGTTCTTGGCTATATTTTAATAAAATAGAATGTTTGCAGGCTCTGTATCTTACCTGATATTGTGACAAGGACATTAAGGCCCTCCAGAACATCCATTTGCTGAAAACGGCGCCGGTTGATGAGGGGGTAAACTTTACCCTGGCCGCTGCGATCCAAAAGCAAAAGCCCACTTTCTGTCCCCACCAATAAGTTCACCCCTACAGAGGCAGAGTAAACAAATGTAATAATCACTGTAAAACTGACCGATATTAAGCTCAGCCATCGAATATAGAAAAAACATGGTGAGTCAGTTGTTTAATGCATGAAATCGCTGTGGATCGACTTGGAAACCAGATGAACAGTAATGTTTTGGGTATAAAATGCTGTTCAGTTGATACCACTTTAAGTCCTTGTTGACTAAAAGACAGGAGGTGGAGCTGGAGGTAGCAGAGCTGAAGATATTGAGGTTTTCATTGGGCGTGAAAACCATGGACAGGATTAGAAAACGAGTTTATTAGAGGGACAGCGCATGTAGGACGTTTTAGAGACAAGGTGAGGGAGAAGAGATTGAGATGGTTTGGACATGTGCAGAGGAGGGACATGAGTTATATTGGTAGAAGAATGCTGAGGATGGAGGCACCAGAAAGGAGGAAAAGAGGAAGACCAAAGAGGAGGTTTATGATGTGGTGAGGGAAGACATGCAGGTAGTTGGTTTAAAAGAGGCAGATGTAGAGGACAGGGGGGGTGTGGAGATAAATGATCCGCTGTGGCGACCCCAAATGGAAGAAGCCAAAAGAAGAATATCAGGGATGGGCAGCTTTCACAGTGATGAGGACCAGCATTTTTTTCTCCTTCATACCAGGAGGCCAGATTACTAATCCAGATTAACACATTTGACATAATTGCTAAATTTACTCTTTATTGAGAGAAAACTTGTGCAGTTATGCTCATTCAAATAGCCAGCGTTGTTCATTGACAAGCAAATGTATACAACAACATGTACCCTATCTTGAATAAGTAGTAGTTCAAAGTGCTATAAAAAACAGTTATTAAAGGGATAGTGCCCCCAACCCCTCCTTTCCCACGTCCAAAAAAGAAAATTGTCATCATTCATTCACACTTTCGATTCAAACCTGTAGAAGTTTCTTTCTTCTTTTTGAAAGAAACAAAAAGAAACTCATACAGGTTTAAAACAATATATGGGTGAGTATATGATTTTTTTTTTGGTGGGGTGAACTATTCCTTTAAAACTAGAATTTTTTCAGACAAAATTACTATTGCCAAATAGTCTTATAGTCTGTGGTTTCTATCAATTGAATCCATGTGCCCCCTTAAACTGAGTAAACAGATCTGTTTCGCCTCTTGCTTGGAAAAACACGGGTTTTCACTGTCAACTATTAATTTTTTACTCATTTTGGTGATCGTTCCCAATAGCGCGCATATCCTACTATGTTTTAATTACTATAGTGTTGGGCAGAAACCAGCACCCTCTCCTGATTGATGAATAAACATCATCATATAAAAGCAGTTTTTCATTTTTCACCGATCATATTGACATGGTCCTGTAAAGGTGCATTTCCTGGCCACCAGTTGCCTCCAACCCTGCTCCAGTTGTACATAAGATACACAATTGAGAATGTGACCATGACTGCATCTTTTAGGGCATTCTGTTTTTCAAAAATTATTAGTGAAGCCAAAACATCTGTTCATCTTGTTTCCAAGTCAAACTTTATAGTTCAAACCCAACCCATATTACCGAAGATGGTGTGTGTGTGTGTGTGTGCGTGTGTGTGTGTGTTTGTGAAAAACAAATCCGGTATTTAAATTTCCCCGAGTTTTTTTTTTGGTCTAATGTCCACAGAAGGCCTTGATGTTTACATTTACTTGTGTAAGATATTTAAATCAATGACATCAAACTCATTTCTCCGAAGTTCGATCGATGCAAATCTAACCAGTGATGGATGGGGTTTTAAGAACTGCTCATTTGTTTAAAAATGTATTTTCAAAAATAACAAAAAAAATAAAAAAATAAATGTATAAATAAATATATGTAAATGTATGTACCCCAGAGTGCAGCACACAGGATCTCCGCATTAAACCTCTTCTTGTATTTGCGAATCTCTGGCGTGTCACTTTGTGGCCGAGTGTTTACTGGGTTCACGTTAACCACCGAGCCTTTACGCATTGGGTCTGGCCTTAAGGCTTCATGCAGCCGAATGTCATTCCCAATGATTGCTGAAAAAAAGCAAAAAAAAAAGTCGGTATCAGCTTTATCTTTATGTTAATGAAGTATGTATTAGCATTCATCTTCATATTAGCATTTATATTGCATAAGTATGTGCAGCATTGCAAATCACATTTAAAGCAACACCAGATAGAAAAGTGTACGTGTAGTAAATTATCGAAAATGTATTGAGCAAGGAATCTGTAGTTCCTAAATACGTTGTTTTACAAAACTAGGATTGTGCATTATTTTAAATATATTTCTATATCATGACTACATCTACTACCAATTTTGTGGCTTACCCATGTTGTTGAGAGAGCTGCCAGTAGAGGGCGATATTTGTAGAAGTCGAGGATCAATGAAGGGGGTGAAAGAGGAAGAGGACTTGTGTTTTTGCAGGGAATTACTACCAGAGAGCGTCTGAGAGGGAAGAAGCATTAAACGATGAATATTTAGCCAAATAATATCTGGTTTTACAACATCTAGGACGGTAGACTATTTTAAGAACGTTTATAAACTCCAGTCTAACAATCATAAATCTCGATTTCATTTTTCTCATAGCTATGAAATTAGTGTTAATCTTTCCTTGTGTCCCTATTGGAAGTAAAAGTATTTAGAAGTAAACTAAATTGTGACCTGAGAAAACAAGTGATTGTTAAAATAGAGACATGCAAAGTGGATCAAAGAGGGTTAAGAATTAACTGAAGGTTAAAGAACTGAAAAGAAAAAAAGAAAAAAAAGGAAAACCAAAGGATGACGGAAAAGCAAAATGAATTAGTTTCGCCAGTTTTAAAGGAGTAGTTGGACGTGGCTAAAATGTTGACGTACAGTATTAAAAATATTAAGCTTAGTGCTCAGCTGCTTTATGAATTTCCTTTACTGAACCTGTGCCAGGAAAATCCCAACAGTGATCAGGGGAAAAATGTGATTTTTTTTAGATTATTTTTTACTCTTTGGGTGATTTTTCTTACTTTACGAAACACTAACATTAAAGCCAAAAGAGCAACTAAAACAAAGTGAATTCTTAAATGCGAGAGATTCTGAAAACAGTAGAAAAATAGCTCCCTCAAGGGAACAACAGTATCCCAAAATGAGCTCCTTATGGCGTTTATGTTTCTTACGGCTTATCCATCACCCAGCATCAATTAGTGAATAGTGAGAATAAAGCTGAGTGAAAAGCTAGCCAGCAGTTACAGAGTGGTACAATGGCTAAACATACCTCGCTGGCAAGCAGCCTCTCCAAGGCGGATTGAGGGGACATGGAGGGGCTGGTGTGACTGGAGGAAGGGGAGGAGGTGATGGAGGGGGAGGGGGAGTGATGGCTCTGTTGGATGAGGTCGGGCAACAGGTGAATACGGCCTGCGAAGCCATTTCTTTCCTGGTGGCCTAGAGCAGGACCTTGACCAGGGCCAGGACCAGAACCAGGCCCCGGAACCAATCGGATTTTCTCTGCTACACTCTGGAATCAAAAACAAGCACAGCTGAGTCTATACTCCGTGGGAAGGGTGGTTTGGGGGAAGAATGGAGTAATGGGCCAGCAAAACTAATTACTCGGATTTGCATTTGTATCAAAAAAAAGAGCGTTGGTTTTCCGAGATAGACCAAACAAACCAAACAAAAAAAAATCATAATTAAAAAGTACATACAAAAGGAATGGGCGAATGATGAAAATAGAAAAAGACACAAAATATCGAACAGAAAAACTGAAGCGGTCCTCGTACCGGTCTGACAATTAAAGTGCCGTCTTTAGAGGGTGTGATGGCCGTGTCGCTTTCTGCATCATCCTGAACAATCATGGTCTTTACAGACTCGGTCTCACCGTTGCTAACTTTCGCTGAGCTGAAGGACAGAGACAGACAGGATCATTCAATTATTTCCATTCTAAAAGCGCATTAATCGAGCCGTGTGATTATATATCTAGGACACTGATTGCGCACTGACACTTTTCTGCAGTAATCATCATGCAGTTCTGCTCCACTGTCTACGTTCGGTGTGACATTTATTCTGTATATAAGAGTATTATTTTATTCAATCGTTCTATTCCTTTATCCTGTATATAAAATGATTGCACAGCCCAGATTATCCTCTGATCAATATCATTTGCATATACATTGTGTATAACCTTTGTTCATACATTGTACACATCCCACACTGTACATTTTTATATACCACACACACACATTGCACCATATATTTATTCTTGGTGTACCTACTCAACAGCTCATGCACATTTTTCACTGGCATAGCCTTTATATTTATTTATTATTTATACACATTTTACCTCATGTACATACATTTGCATATTTATTTGCACAATTGCTACTAATTGTTCCTCTAGGTTTTGTTGCTGTGTACCTGTACTAAGCAATGACAATATAGTACTCTGTATGTCTGTCTGTTACAGTAAAGCATAAAATAAAGATGGCACACCTTGCCCTTGAATCCTCTGTGCCAGATGTAGACTCGTTGCCCAGCTCCTGTTCCACCTCATCATCCTCTTCTGAATCGGAATCTTCACTAGATGAGGAGTAGTCGGTCACCTTGTGAGGAGGACGTGTCTCTTCAATTGCACGCACCTCATTGGCCAATAGAGTGAGATCCTAAGAGTGGTATTAATATATAATGTATAAAAGTCTTAATTTACACGCACATTAACCGAAACACCGGGACCCAATTTTCCATTCATCTTAACACTCTTTAGAACCAGACTATGGTGATGAAAAAACAACATTCAAACTAATTTTAAACTCACAGAGGGCCTGGTTGGTCTGACAAAGTCCTTCTTTTCCTCGTTTTTTTTGCTCGTGTTTTCCAGCCGTTGATGTGGCGAGCCCTCGGATTTTGAAGATGCTTCGAAAAGTTGAAAAATCCGTGTCAATTAAAATGTCATACAACTTTCAAACAATTTATGTTAATCTAACATGTATTCATAGATGATTTATGACTGGATAAAGGTCCCATATGCAATACTTACAGCGAACCCTGAATTTCTCCCCGGAACTCTGAGAGCCGGTCTGTGAGCTGGAGTTACTGGAGCCAGTAGAGCTTCCACTCCCTGGTCTAGCCAGCTTTTCCACCCGATCCCACAGCAGACGCGGCTCCACGTTACTGATGAGGAATAAAAGAGAGGACAAACAAAATAAACAAACAATACATCTTCATCCTCTTCTGAATGATAACTTGTACAACCAGATAAACACATTCAGTATAACTAGTCAAAGAGATTTAGCATGAATCATAGAACATCATGAGATCAGACCTTCCAGCGTTCCTCTGTCCAGGTTGGCTGCTTTGCTGGTTGTTTTGAAGTGGGGAGTCTCTCCGAGGCTGAACAGGTGATCTGGATGTTGTCCTCACAGGGACCTTACAGAAACAGAGAGATATAAGCTCATTCTTTTTTCTGTGACATAAGTTGCACTAGCAATGCAATGATCAACCACATCATTTACCATAATATATGTATGTATGTATATATATTGTATGTATGTATAATAAAATATTTAACCATCATTTCAAATTATTCAGATTTTTCCCAAAATACTTGTTCATGCCTAGTGGGGACACATGGAAAAAAAAAAGAACAGACATACCAGGCTACCATTACTTCTCTTTTTTTGCCCTGAGCAATTTGCTTACACAAGCCTGTTTACAATTTTAGATGATCAGGCAGCTCGTAAAAAAAAAACTCTAGTATTTGTAATGTTTTAAATCATGGTGTTTTAAATTACCTAAAACATCAGGACACCGGAACGGAACTTTTGCCATGTTTCCACACAGACTGTTTTAATTGCCGGATTTTGGTGCTTGATTTGAGACTTGGCGCATCAGTAAAACAAATGTTTAGTTATTAAAAATTGTGTGTTTACAGTGTGGCACACTTTCCCACGGTGTGAATTTTAATCCGAGCCTCCAGGTGCACTGCAGTATTACAGACATTTTCGAACCCAGTGTCACTCGTGCTATTAATATGCAGCTGTTTGCAGCGAACTAAAAAAAATATGTAACGGATAAATCAGCACTATTGTTTCCATTAGACATGTCAAGTCTTGCCAGAGAGTCTTATTTTTCTTCTACTGGATCACTAACCCTAACCCTACTGTAAAATGTATTTCATCTGGGCATCTGGTATTTCCAAGAAATCATGCAAAACGGCATAGTTTATTTTTGCAATCAAGTAAGTAATATTCTTATTCTTCTACTTCCCGATAGGGGTCACCACAGCAGATCTTTAATCTCCATGCCACCCTGTCCTCTAGTCTCCTCTAGTTGTAAGTCGAAGATAGTTCAATGACTGACAGTCTTTCCTGCTTCATGCTGATTTATAATTACAATTTTCTGCTCTAAACTGATGGCGTTCCTCTGTATTTTCACTACCAGCAGGACACATACTTGGGACTTTTTAAGACATGATTTTAATCAATAAAATTGCTTTTTTCTTAAAAAAAAAAAAACGAGATTGGGGCATCTCACAGAGATACGCTGATCCCAGCTACGCATCCAACGTACCGTACCACGGCTTTAAATAAGAAAAAAAAACAATTTGGGGTCACCGAGACAGGAGTCTGTCCCCCCCACCCCCCGGTACTTATTTAAAGCCACGATTGATCCTCTATGACTTAAAACGTCACTTGCTACACTATTTATAAAGTTATATAATTTTAGTAATGAAACTTTTACCCACTCATTAATAAAAAAGGAACAACTGATTTCTTGAATTGTAGTTGAGTAAAAAGTTTAATATTTGACTTTGAAATGTAGTGAAGTGAAAGTAAAAGTCTCCCCAAACGGAAATACACGAGTAAAGTACAGATCCTGCTCTTACCTTCGGTGGAACCTCTTCATTAAGAGATGGTTCAGGTGTATCATGGCTCCGGGACTGGGAAAGTGACAGAGGGTGTGGATGCTCAGAGCGTGTAGGATGTGCAGGGTGCGCTGGGTGGTGTGGCTCCTGAGAGCGCAGATGGAGATGTGCAAAATTAGGGACCGGATCGCTGAATGAATGGGAACGGGACACAGGGGGAGCGGATGCGTTGTTCTTTAAAGCGGCGAGGTGAGACCACTGGACCTTCCAGAAGGGAAAAGAACAGAAGGAAAGGGGTGTGTGGGTGGGAGGTGTGAAGGGAAGAGAACACCAGAGACACAGTGAGACAGAAAGGCGTGATCACAGCCAAGCACACAAAATGCACGATGGAAGCAACGCACATTCTCTGGATGACCACAGTCATCTGGTGTCATACAGCCATTTTCATAGCAACGTATAGGTGAGACACATCAGAAGTGCAGAAACAGACGAGGGGGATGTTGGGCATTACCTGTGGTTCCATGGGCTTGTGCATGCTCGGGGATTCGGATGAGGCGTTCCCGTTAGAATAAGGCTCAGACGAACGAGGAGGTACCGGCGGCTGCTTGGGTGGCGCTGTCTGAGGCGAGCCCTGATGGTTCTTGCGATATCTTTCATCAGCCTGTCACAAAGGAGATTCATTGGTTTTAATGAGGGTCACGTCAACGGAAATTGACAGTCGTTCCAAACCAGGAGACTGCATGCTGGTATTTATTTGCTCTCAGCAAGCTCATATAGGAGAGGGACAAAACAGACAAACTGTTAGGACATTGTTGCTCTGGCTTATATTACAGCCATGTTTCATGCTCATTAAAAAAAATAAAAAAAAACACTTATTAAACTTTTTCAAATATTAAGACAACCAAAGACCAAAGTCTTTCCTAAGAGGTAGAATCACAGCCAAACAGTGACATGCAGAACAAACGTGGAAAAATTGGAAGTCCTCAAGAACTAATAATTACCAATGATCAATGTAGGTCAAGTTGAAAAGATGAACAAAAAATTAACTTATACTATATTTATTTAACTATATTTAAATTTCAAATATGTGAGTTTAGTTTACACAAGAAAGCAAGACAAGACATAAAGGGAGACAAGGTGAGGGTGGGGTTCTGGTACATGACTATGGTGGTGAGCAATATGGTTTTCTTTCTGGCTGAAAATGTTTATAATCCAATTTTTAAGCGTGTAAGTGCGTACGAACATACGCCTTCCACTAACACGATGCCCAGGCATAATTTGCATAAAAAATGAAGCAAAATGTGATATAGTGAATAAACAATAATGATAAAATATTGATGCTTATTATATGATTGGTAAAGAATTTTAATCTCCCAAAAAAAAACAATGTTTTGCCACTTCCACCAGCACACTTTTTACCTAATAGCCTGTAAGTTATATGTTCTTCACATGCAATACTGAGCCGAGGTTAGCTCGAGAAGCCAGAATAGCAGCAGGCAACAGTGGGTGGACCAACAGGATGGTTTTTCACCTCTCTGACTGGCTGGGCTTCAGACACCGGGCCACTTGTTGGCGTTGACTGGACGAGGGGGTCGTCAGTCCTGTCTGTCTCACTCACTGGCTGTGTGATTAAAGGGCATGAGTCCATAGATACACTTCCAGTCTGTTCCCTGCTCTCATCAATAAGGGCTTCAATCCCATCTACAGGTTTTTTCTGCTCTGAATCTGGATTTATACTTTGCTCACTCTCAGTCTGATGTGGAAGGTCAGCCCTTGGCGTGCACTCATCTGTGTTAGAGTTAACTGGGGTATCAGAGCTGTCTAAGGGGCGTGCTTGGGGTAATTTTGCCCAGTCGGGCTGGGTCGTGAGGGAGGAGGTACGCTGTGTCGGCCCGTGCTGCAGGGACAGCAGGTAGGCCTGTTCCTGCTGAAGCTGCCGCTGCAGCCTCTCCGCCTTCCGCTGCTCTTCCAGCTCTCGCCATTTGAACTCCTGAGCACAGAGTGTAGCTCCATGAAAAAGCTCCACAATTATTGAAGACATTTCCATGCGTCTTAAATCCTTACATGTGCTGGTACACATACTGCCAATACAATAGGTTGCTTTGTAATTATATTCAGTATGGTCTATAACATAGAATTCTGTATTTGAGGCAAATATTACTGTATAAACACGCTCTAGAGTCAAAGTAAATACCAAACACTGGCTTTAAAACAGGCTTTCTGTAGTCAAATTTCAAGACTTTTTTAAGGCCTTTTAAAACCATTAAGAATTAAATTTATGACAGATATCTCACAAAATCAAAAACATACACACAAATATTAGCAACTGGCCTTAAACAAGCATTAATTTCAGTATTTTTTTTTAAGCTAAGTATCACTTAACTTGCACTTCCCCATATCTGAAAAATATAATCTATTTCACGTCTGTGGTACAATCCAAGAGCGATTCGCAGCAATAACAGAAAGATGATCGACTAGTTGCGTGTCGGTCTCGTTTGTATCATCAAATGATATTTGGACTAGCGAAAGAAACACCAAGGAAACAAAATTCTAAAGTGCTGTGGGAGCGAAGAGCATAAAAGGCATGGACATTGGAAAATTAAGACCCTTTTTTTAAGCCCTAAAATTGTAATTTTTAAATTGAAGGCTTTATTAAGACTCCGCGAAAGGTTCCCTGGTTGTCTAGTGGTTAGGATGCGGCGCTCTCAACGCTGCGGCCCGGGTTCGATCCCTGGTCGGGGAACCAACCCCAGCCATTAGGGCTGCGCAAGCCTTAGTGCTGGTCCCAAGCCTGGATAAATGGGGAGGGTTGCGTAAGGAAGGGCATCCAGCGTAAAAACATGTGCCAAATCAAACATGGGGATGGTCCGCTGTGTCGACCCCTAATGGGAGAAGCTGAAAGTTTTATTAAGACTCTGCGAAAACCCTGTAAAACTATAGCCAAAATATTCTTGACATTTCAGTGAGCTAAATTGAATGGTCTTGATGATGGGTCTGTAAATATTCTTTTCACAGATTAATAAGCTCACAGTTAGTAAATAATTTGAGAATCTAATTTTTGCTTTATTGCATGTGGTCCTGTTTTAAAACTGTAAGATCTCAACGAGGCCAAACAACGGTGAGAAAACTTGTTTTCAGCTACTTACACAAAACCACTTTTCCCAAACATGGAAACGTCGCTTTACAAGCTTCTAACTAGTAATTTAATTAAATACTGTATTTGTTTATACACTGGTGGACATGTGATGGACAGAAATGAGAGGAAGAAATGAGAGGAAGGTCAACAAAAACCCTGAGAGAGAAGCATTTAACTTTGTTTGTCCCGTATTAACTCATTTCCACTTTCTCCCCTGAGATATTGTGCAGCCTGTTTATAGCATAAACAGCTCTCTGTAAAGACAAGAACAATGACTTTGGCCTAACCACAGGAGAGAAAGGAATGGAAGGAAATCCCCTGCTCTTCCTGCTGGGCATTTCCTGTGGCAATGTCATGAGACTACTCATATAATTATACAGTCGGACAGATTAAACATTCTCCCTCTGAGAACGTACGATATACTAAACATGACTGATGACACCATTAGAAATCTAAGTGACTCTGATCTTGTGTTGAGCTCAATGACATTTTAGCTTAACAGAACAGGCCAGAAAAACATGGAGCTCCCAACAAAACTAAACCAAAAAAACAGACTGTGTTCTAAGGCACACTTTGTGAGAGAACCCGAGAAGGAAAGTTCAGAGGTCCTACCAGTAACACGGCCTGCTCATGAAGCAGCTGCTGCTGAAGGATCTCGAGATGCCTCTGCTCCTCTTCCAGCTGACGGCGGATATATTCCTGTCGATCAAACGTGTCGAGGTTAGACTCGGCTTAGCATCAAAAAAAAGTTTTTCCTTTTGATTAGATTGGTCGCACAATAAAGAGAACAGAATTTCCACTCTATAATTCATGTAAATATAAAAATAATTACATAGAAATATCTACTAAGTCCTATGTGCTGCTCTTGAAATTCTTATCACTTTGTGCACCTAAATGTTCAAAAACTCCTTGTTTTTGTTTTATAATTATTATAAGCAGGGATCTTTTTTTTGTTTAATTATTTTTTTTGTTACAGTGTTGGAAATGACATATTACCCTGTCTGTTATAAACATATTTCAAGTTGATTTCAAGTGAATTGGTTTAATTCAAACCTCAGTAAAAACAAGTAGACTATAAGTAATGTCTCCTTGGACCTTACAGGTAAAAAATGTGGCACTAAAGAAAACCGGGGCAATAAATAGCTACATTAATAGTGTACACATTTAATAAGCTAAGATTTGTACTGACAGTTTGTGCAGACCCTGAAAACAAAACATGAAAGGAAACAATAAGACAATGTCTAAAATATAGCTAAACAACCACTGCTAGGGCAACAATTAAGAAGGATGATGTCATCTGGAAGAGGATGTTCGGGGAAGCGGACATTTTCCGTTTTGCGATCTTCGTTTGAGATTTGCAAAATCACCACCACTAGGTCTACAGTTAGGTGCCACTTGCATGACCACAAGCTGTTTCGAAGGCGTGTGTGAAGAAAGTAATTTCTTACACCTAACCACAAATGTAATCACCTGAGGTACAACACGCTCTGAAAGGAACCGAGTGCCTGGGCAGGTGAGACAAAAATAGCAAGTTTTCGATAACACTGGGTTTGGCAGAACAACAAGGAGAGTTATACACAAAAGAACATCATCTGCACTGTTAATTATAGCAGAGGTTCTGTGCTGAAAAGCCTCTAAATGCTCTGAGAAACTTGGTATAATACATTAGATTTTAAATTAGTCAGTCTGACTTAACCAAGAAACAATAACTGTGTCATGGGTGAACCTTCCAACAGGTCAATTATATATATATATAAAAAAAAAAAAGGATTTCTAAATCCATGCTCCAAACTCAATCATCACAAAAGAATCAGTGCTGTTAGACTGGCGATAGATGCAATAATTATGCACATTACTTGACTTTTAATCTTGACTGCATCATGCATATCTAACAGTGTTGTTTATTTCAATCACTCAAATTCATGCATTTATTTTTTCCATTACAAAAAAAAAATGGCATCCTCGAATTCCTAATACAAGCGTCGACCACAAAGACAACTGGGTTATCTGAGAAATTGCAGGAAAAACAGGCGCCTTTGTCCGATTACCTGCTCGCGATCATTCCGTCTTTTCTCTTCCTCTGCCCTCCGGCGCTCGTCCTCCTCTTTGCGCCGGCGCTCCATCTCCTCTATTCTCCTTTTTTCCTCCTGCTCCCGCCGCCTCTGCTCACGCTCCTGCTGCCTTCGCAACTCTCGCTCACGACGCTGTTGCTGTGACACGCCAGGAGATAACAACAGTGAGTGCGTCGTGCACAGGAAACTCAAAGTTGACAAATGTTTGAAATGAGCAACACGATATTTGGGTTTTGGCGATTTTTTTTTAACTAGAACTCTGTCTGTGGACCTGGTTCAGCTCTGGAAAGGTCTCATAAGATATAAATGTATCAACATGTATTAACCTGTAATAACCTTGTCCAAAGATGAACAAAATACACATATGCGTGCAGGGTGCACCCTGCAACTTTCCCCAAACAAAAACAGTTCCAACAAAAGCGCTTGGCTGATGATGCTGATAAGGGCTGAGAACAGAATGGCCAGAATGGCCTCTCCAGGACCTTTTTTAACAGGCCAAACTTAAACTTGGTTATAAAAGAAAGAAAGAAAATACGCTTTATATTTGTCAGATGTACTTGTTTTAACAGCACAGTGAAATTCTTTCTTCGAATGTCCCTGCGATGTTATGGGGACGGAACACAGGGTCAGCCATGATACAGCGCCCCCTGGAGCACAGAGGGTCAAGGAGAAGCATGGCGATACCAGGGCTTAAACCCCTGACCTTCTATTTACTAACCCAGAGCCTTTGCTATGGAAGCCCGGGTTTGCTATGAAAACCCTCTGAACACTGTAGCAGGATGCAAAATGACAAAAACCTAGCCCCTTCAAAAGTATTGGAACAGAAATGCAGATTCTATTTTTTGCTATGGACTAAAAACATTTGGGATTGAGATCAAAAGTCAAATAGGAGACTCCTTAGAGAAAACTTTGGTCTTTGGTTTTCTGGGTTTTTTTTTATTAGCACGAACAGACCCGAATTTTAACTGTCATTGCGTAATGTTAACATGTAGGACATGGTCTTGGAAACTATCCCTTGCTTACTACAACTGCGTCAAGCTGCCGACCCACTATGGACGTTAAACTGTTGCACCGCCTTATGCAATGACTTGTACAGCAGCTTCCTTCCGTTGTTGGGTTTTTTTTGTAGGGGGGATGGTGGTTGGGGGTTTCCCCCACTTCAAGCTCTTCTACAAACATGCCAGCTGTGCGAAGATTAGGTCTAAAACCTCCCCCCCCCGCCTCCCCAATGATAGTACTTTGTAGTTTTGGCAGCATGTTTTTAATAATCGACATGCAGCATGATGATGTTTGCAATTAGATTGAATGGATTTCTTGTAAATTTGCCGACATAGCGTTTCCGTAGTCTTTGTCAGATTGTTCCAAAAAGCCAATCGCACAAGTCCAGTCGCTGACCTCCACCAGGATTCACAGTGTGTTGGAATATGACCAAATGATTTAAACACTCTCTAAACGGTCACATACTCAGGTGTTCCCCCTCTCACTCACCTCCTCCAGGCGTCTCCTTTGTTCTTTCTGCTGCTCTATACGTTTCTGGCGCTCAGCCAGCAGTTGGCGCTTGTATTCCTCCTGCTCGCGGAGCTGCTGTTCCTGAAGGAGCTGTTGTCTCTTCAGGGCCTCTGAGCGCTCCTTGTTTTCCTGCTGCAGCCGGATGAAGTCCCGTCGCAACGTCGATTCGCCAGGTACGTTCACGATAGAGCTGTGAGAAAAGAAACAAAGTAGTATTGAAAACATTCTGATAACCTGGCTGAAAGTTTCAAATAGTTTTTTTCTTTTTTTGAGTAGTTGACTAAGATCGTCGAGCAGCCATCCTAAAAACCTTGCATAGAGCTTTAAATTATGCTAGAGAGTGTTGTTCTTACTGGGGTTTTTTTTGGAAGCTGACATGTACTTAAGTAAAAAGTAGTCATTACTAATACCTGTTTTAGTGCCACACTGGTAACTGGACCTCACGTCATATCACCACATTACATTATATATTAATACAAAAGAACTTCATGTTGTTATCTAACGAATGTATCCAAGCTAAATAACCACTATATAAAACACAAGCAGAGAAAAATGATCAGTGATCAGGAAGGTCTCTGTTCTCGGTCATGTTTACATTGCTGACTCCCTCTGTCTCATCCATGTTACCCCAGACTTCTTGTAACCTTCTGCCCTGCTCATCGTAAGCTTCGTAAACTAGTCTGTGGTGGGTAAGAGGTAAAAAATGAACAACAGTGGAAGGTTGAAAAAGCGGCGCAATGACAACAAATCGGGTTGACGGGCTAAAAACGGCACAAGGAGGAGGTTTATGAATGTGGTGAGGGAAGACATGCAGGTAGTTGGGTTAAAAGAGGCAGCTGTAGAAGACAGGGGGTTATGGAGCAGAATCATCCCTTGACATGATGCTACCACAATCATGCTTTATTGTGGTTCAGAGTGAGAAGCAGTGTAGGTTTTCTGTCAAATGAAGAACTTCGTGGGAGAGGTTAACCAAGGTGTTCTTTGTTCAATTTGGCCATGGCACAAATACTTTATTGGGAATAAAGCCAACGCTTTGTGGTATAAACAAATTACTTATGCTGGTAACACAACACACTAGGATTTTTACCTAAGCATCTTAGGCTTCATAATGTGAAATTGAAAGTGGAAAACAAATTAATCAACTGTTCGGTTTAGCAATAATTGTGTAAAATATTAAAAGTACCTGGGTTCTCCTTCCTGCTCTGGAGCCTCGTCCTCTTCGTCTTCGCTTAGACTCCAATCGTATTCTGTCTCATCTGCAAGACAGTGGTGCAAGTAATTCAGTAACCTCTGAATAATTCAATTTAGACATCTGTAGTTACATAACGCAGTATCCATTATCATTAAGAAACTTTAGGTGAAAATAATAAACGGGTATAAATAGGGGTCAAACCTTTGTCCCCTCGCTTCTTGCGTGTGTGGTCGATGTGGTCTTTAAGCTGGATGCGGACCTGCCTCTCATTCGGCTGGTCTCTGATGAAAGGGTGTTTCAGAAGCTGATCGGTGGGTGGCCGCTGGGTGTAATTCTTCACTAAACAGTTCTCAATAAAATTGATGAACTTCTTGGACCTGGTGAGAATAAAATAAAAGGACAGATGTGTAAAATATGAACATGAGATAAAAGGAGAAATCTTCTTTTGAGAAAGTTTCATAAGCCAGTTGTCTAGACAGATTTTCAGGAAGTGTGTCAGTATACAGTGCAAGTTGTGATGTTGACGTTGTACTCAGTGAGAGAAAGAGGTCAGCCTTCAAACTGTCAAGAACCTCCCGCATTTCAGTTTTATGGCTGAAGACAGAGGGTTGTATCATGGAAATTGTGAGATCAGCCAGCCAAGGTTATACGAGGCACAAGGAAAGACCTTTGTTCTGATTTACTCCATTAGCGCATGCTAAGCTAGAGATGCACGGGGGGTAATGAGAAAATCGTTATAAACAGGATGTATATTAGCACTATTAGCGCTTGCATCAAGTCTGAAGAATTCTCCAATAAAGAAATCTTTCACTACAGGCAAATGATTCATCATTATCCGGAAAACAGACCTTATAACGGTCAATAGGAGGGGCCGCATTCAGGTTCATCCATAATGATACAAGTCCGAAGCTTTTTTTTTTTCCCATAACCCTCCTTTTGGCAATTGTTTCAGCTTCCATAATCACCTTATTATATCTGGATAATGCAGTGAAAACCAATCACCACATTCCTGACATTCTAGCTGGGCCTTAGAACCAACTAGTAGAAGACCTACATGGCTGGATACTTCATAACGACACTGACGTTAAGCTAACAAACATGCTGCAAAAAAAAGTCCTTTATAATCCCCCATAAATGTTAATCATTGTTTTTTTTTAAAGAGGCAATTGTTCAAGAACCTTACCATTTTTTGGACTTCAGACGGGGAGGTGGATTTCTTGGGATGAGGAAAAGAGCTCGCATCGGGTGCATGTCACAGAGTGCTGAACAAGGAAAGGGAGGATTATCACATTTTTACAAACTCTCCCTGGCAACCATAAGTTAGAGGATAACCTATATTTCAAAAATCCTACTGAGGTGGACAGTAGCTTGGGTACTTAAATGGTTATAATATCCAGTCTATTAGTTTTGCATTTATAGTTCCAACAACCGAAAAACAAAAATACAATCACTTTTGCAAAACAAAATCTTTTTGGTTCGTTCTGTACGTTTTAATATAATTCACCTCACTATATACATTGTTACATTAAACGCTTTGAATCATCAGTCGAGACTCGATCTGGAGGATTGCAGAAGATTGTTGTCAATCTTTTTCAAAATTCTGGTCAACAATTTTGCCTAGGGCTCAGAAACAATGGGCTGCGTTAAAAACTGTTATAATCCAGTTTACTGAATACATTCTATTCTTCCCTTAATAAACATCAATGTACTTAACAGACATCAAACCGCTTTGTGTTTTAGATTTTCATTTTCTGGCCTGGTAGGTAAGCTAAATAAAAAATCAGAAGTCTGTCCACCCCAATATCATATAAGCACATGCCTGTATATAATGTACAGATCAACGTGTAAGAATACGTACGGGGAGCTCCCTCTGCCATTTCAATAGCGGTGATTCCACATGACCACAGGTCACTCTGCAAAAAAATACACAATTAGTGGTGTTGGTGGTCATTATAATCATTAGAATAAACCACGTCACGATAAAACCTAATAGTAAAAACATTACTGAAGCCGGTTAAATAAACCTACTCTGTAATCGTAGGTTGCGTCGGGGTTTTCGTCACAGGCGATGACCTCGGGTGCCATCCAGTAAGGCGTGCCGATGAAAGTGTTCCTCCTGCCGACTGTCCGGTCCAACTGGGCGCTCACGCCAAAATCAACTGAAGGGAATCGCACAGAACAAGATGAAGCAGATGCTGGGATACGGCAGGAAAACGATTTTCTCCCGAAGGTTTCTTTTCATTTCACACAATTACATTAACAACTTCTCTCACCTAGTTTGACCTCGGCGTTCTCTGTGAGCAGGACGTTTTGGCCTTTGATGTCACGGTGGATGACGTGATGCGCGTGTAGATGGGCCAGACCCTGAACACACAAGGTAATGACGACACGTAATAAGGTATGGAGTTCCGACTGGTGCATTTAATGCACGGTTCAGGGGTTTATGAGTAGAAGTTTGGAATACATAGCAAACTGTAGAATTCGGTCACAACGATCCAAAACAAAGCAGCATCTAATGCATCTAAAATGGACTGGGAAATGGTAGAGGATTGTCTTACTTGCAAGCCATTTAGTAAAAAATATCTCGTTATATTTGAATTAAAAAGATTATTTGTAATGTTCTAAAATGTTGTAAAAATCCAACCAGACCCCTAGGGAAGAAAAAAAAAGCTCTTGTAACAGAAACTGTAGGAGAAGAAAGTTCAGATTGCGCAACATGTATTTCATGCAGCAACGATTAAACCTCTTTTCGTAATTAAGGGTCATAAAAATCTCACTATAAGCTTTCAAAGCACAAACTCTACTTCATTACTACACGTGCACAGACCTATCCTACGTTCTTGTACTGTTGTCTTTTATAATAAATGCCGTGTTGGTAAGAAAAAAACAAACAAACTGAAAAACATGCTTGAATCTACTAACTCGGAGGATCTCTCGTGAAATGTAGGCGATCCAGTCTTCCTTCAGGCCGTTTTTTGTGTTCTTCACAAGGTCTGTGATTGAGCCAGCTCCACAGAATTCCATCACCAGCTACAGTGAGAAGTAAGAGAGGGGGGGTTATGGGAAAATCATCAGTGATTGAGTGGTATGAGGTTGCCTGGTGCCAAAATGCCAAGTGTTTCCTCATACCACAAGCCAATATATTTTATTTTTATAAAAAAAAATTGGCAGCAAATTTTTTTTGGAAGCCAATAAGTATATAAATAAATAGCATGCCATGTTTTATCTGTTAACGGTTGCATTTACTGCTGAAAGAAAAATATACCACAAGTTAAAATAAATAAAAGTAAAATCCTGAGGCCATGCTTCAGTGTGTGTGTGTGTGT
>MU535325.1:35117-45699 GCA_024362625.1 Silurus asotus
TATATATTACACTGTATTTCACTAAAAATTATAAAAAATTATAAAAAATAATAATAAAACACAACTCACCCAAAGCTGGTCATCATGTCCTGGGGGACTCTTTTTAATGAATGCGCCATAATAGGTGGCAATGTTTCTGTGATGTGAATATTTCTTTAGCATGTTGATCTCAAGCTTAATCTCTTCTTCTTCATCCTAAAATCACATTAAATGAGATATGGAGTTAAGCCTGACATAATTAGCCTGGACACAGTTTGTGCTAATTCCATTTACAAAGGCACTACAGGAGGTCTTGTGTGATTCGGCCTGTGACAGATGGATTCACATAATGAGATGAGAAACAGTCTGGTTTCGATGCTAACCAACGCATGATGAACAACCTCCTTTTGAAATTTGTGTTATTGGCTCTCTTCCTATAAAAACCTCAAAATGGCACATTCGTTACAAAGACAAAAAAAGAAAGAGCGTAATCCGTTTAAATCACGGTTTATAGAAATTAGGGGTAATTGATTAGCCTGGTTTTGCCGCGTCGGCCTTTAGTCGTTTTTCAAAGCGGTATAAAGAAACGAACGCCAAGATTTTCCTAATGAACGCTGTGAGGAGAGCAAATAAGCAGGATTACTTTACTGGCACAAGGATTTCATATAAGATGCACCGTTTTTATTCTTTGGTAAACAAATCATTCAAGGTGGTAGGACTACATGTTTGGACTCTTGGGGGAAAAACAGCTGGCACACCTTCAGAGATGATGCGCCATGTCTGGAACATTGACCGTTCACCAGGATGTAAGACGGCGGATCCACCCAATTATCCACTGCCATTACGGAGTGAAAAAATGCCGTTGACCGCAGCCGAGCTCTCGACTCCTTCGCTGCGTATTATGGTTAATTTAAAACATTCTGTTTATCCGTGAGTCATGTGCACCAGGGATGAGGCATGCCTTTACAAAGGCTTTCTGTCTAACGCAATTAAATAGCCTCTGCTGCTAGTCTGGTTAGCTGCAAAGAAATCTGGTCATAGCACAATTGACTAATTCATTATTCACCGTTCCCTGCTGATATTCACTTTAAAAACCAACAAACCATCTAATAGCCCATGACGGTACATTCTTCAGTGAAATTGAAATAAAAGTACTGCTCACTAGAACATTTACGGAAATATTATTTCACGAAGAAAAATCGAATCGAATCACAAGTATGACCAGAGTATGGAGACCTAGTTGAAAACATTTATTCTATCGGCTACTGCATGGAAAATGTCCGCCCTATTGCCGAGTTTTTACGAGAATTTTAACTATGCCACAGCCGTTTAGAGCCTGAGGGAGGAAAACAAGCTGTGCTCTTAAGGTGGGAGAGACTGTGTACTCTTTTTCCCTTGTCAATCACTGATGTAGTCGCCAATCACTGTCATCAGTGAGCTCGTATATGTGGAAGAGGGTAAACAGCACTTTCCTCCCTTCTTCCATTCGAGGCAACATGAGCAGCAGTTCGAAAAGGTTTGGTCAGCATGTGGTTTTGTAGGAAGCATGTGTTAACATTCATTCTCTTTGTTTTAGAAATGTCACATGACTGGTAGGTGGAAACTGACCACACACAAAAAAAAATCTTTATAAATCTTTATAAATAGATATATAAATAAAGAGACATGGCTAAACAATCTAAACTAAGACCTTGTTAATATTTTCTGAACAATTTGTTAGCTTTCTAATTTATGTGCAGTTAGAAAATACAATTACCACCACAACAAAGAAAATGCTTTCAAAATATCACAAAAAGTGCACACACACACACACACAATCTTCCTGAGGCAGTCTGGATTAGCCCACTCTAACGGGTCACATTACATCTGTCACCTGACACTGATGAACAGATGAACACAGACAGAGCCAACTTATGACTGTGCTAAAATATGCTGCCCTTTGCTACTGATCCTATTTCAGAGCCAACAAAGCTACGCTTACAATAAACCAAAAGAGCAGACTACTGTGTCTGCCATGACGACTAGACAGGCATCTTGCGCAAACCAAAGAGCGTATAAATGCAGAATGCAAAACAAAGAAAAGCAGAAGTATGGCTTGGCTTTATAAATATATACACATGTATACATGATCCACAGTTGGATTTCTCAAGGGTAAATAATCATTCTTATAATACAAAAAATATGAGAATATTCAATATTCAAACATTTCAATTCGGATTCAATGTTAAATCGTGTTAAAAACAACATGTAAAAGACCCATCATCATGTCATTTTCACTCAGTGTCAAGTACTTGAAAGTGCAGGTTTACCAGAGTTCATATTCCGTCATCATTTCAACATCGTATTTTTATTACACCATTTTTATTACACCATTAAAACCAAGAACTGTGTTCCCGCATCAGACAAAGAAAAAGTCAAGTCTGCCTAAAATTACTAATCAGGCTGTGTGATTTAATCTTGTTTCCCCCCCCCACATTATTCAAAGTGAACTACTACAGAATGCATTTTAAAACAACTACAACTTCCTAAATTTATTTAGAGCTTTAGCTAAATTCGTGCTGATTTACAGACTCCCCTAATACACTAATTGACACGAAATCTCTGTGCCAGGAGAGTAACATTTTCCTTAAAAAAGGCAAAATTTTTTCGTATAAATACATTTAATGGTACACGTATTTATAGTCAAGTATGGTGCACGTGTGTACCGAGTGCGATCCTTGTTTTACGCACTTAGTTAAAATCAGAGTTCCCTCATAAACATGGTCTCCACCTCGCACATTGAGGGCAGTGTCGCTACTTGATCCCTGCTGGAAACACCATTTGTACTGCTCCTGCAAATGCTGAAAATCGGTGACATTCCCCTCATCCCCTATATTTTACCTACGGTCTAGCGATGTGAATTTCGCTTGCGTTTTATGTACAACTTCAAGATTTTTTCTTACAAATCTGCATATCAGTGGAGTAAATAAAAAAATCTTGGGTGTTCCTTAAATGCAGACGTTCGTTAAAAAGTATGCTACCATAGGTAGAACAGTCAAGTGAAACAAATTTAAACGATTTCATTTAATCCGGTTCATTTATGCCCATTCTTTCTTATAACTGAACTGAAATTGAACTGAAACGTGACGAGGTACTTACTGATCTGCATCATTACACCCCTACTATACATTAAAAATCTTTGGACACCTAAACCATTATCATCATATGTGGTTGTTCTTCTTGGAGGTACACACAATTTTTAGAATGTCTGTGTGCTATAGAATTACAATTTCCCTTCACTGAAATTAACAGACCAAAACCTGTTTAATGAAAGCTTAACAAAAAATGTGGTTTTGCTAAGCCTGGCGTGGAAGACCTCCATTAAACTTCACAGAGATCTGATCTCAACCCCGCTGACCACCTTAACGTTAAACTGGACACTGACTGCACCCTAGCCATTCTCAAACATCAGTATCTGATCTCACTTATGCCTTTGTGGCTGAATGAACACAATCCCCACAGTCACACTGCAAAATGTAGTGAAAAGCTGATTGAAAAATGAGATGTTGAACCAGGACATATAGTGCAGTGGTACCTCGACATACGAGTGCCCTCACATATGAGTTTTTTGAGATACGAGCGTTCACTCCGTCGATTTTTTTGCTTTGTTACGCAAGCAAAAACTTGAGATACGAGTTCGAGACGCCGCTGCTAGATGGCGAATCGAAGCCAGAAAGCGAAGATTGTGACAAAAATTAAGATAAGCAAAAAAGAAAAAGTTAAAATTGTAAAGGTTGGGGATACGTAAAAAAAACTAGTTTTCCCCTCCGCCTCTCGCCTCTAACCCCGGATTTATGGCATTTCAATTAATTTCAATGGGGAAATTAGCTTTGAAATTCTAGCAATTTGACATACGAGCAAGGTTACGGAACGAATTAAACTCATATGTCGAGGTACCACTGTATTATAATCAGGTGTCCACACACTATAATGATTATATTAGAATCAGTTTTACTGCAAATGCCTATATTTCAGTCAATGCTGCACCTACACTCGACGCAGATCTGAACTGAAACTCACACACACACAACTGTGTGACTGATCTGTACAACCCGGACACAACACACAATCGTACTCACTTCACACATCCACGTCTTCAGCACCGCTCATATTACATCGCCTCATTTACATGCTGTTTTTGCACACCTTTTTCGACTGCTGCCATTGCTCTTTTGCACAACATCGTGTTTACAATGTTCATTGTTTAGATACAATGTTCACTCCTGTACTCAGTACAGCCGGTTTACTGGCGGCGCTATTTTGTGTTTTTGTCCTACACTGTACTGTATTGTCTTGTACTGTCTTTTGTTGTCTTTGCACTGTTTGCACCAGGTTGCACACAATGCACTTTATGTGGTGAGGACACTTACTAGTCCTAGCCCTGGGTTTTCTGTGATATAGCTTTATGTTGTAAATGTAGCACCAGGGTTCAGGAGGAACGTTGATTATTTCACTGTGTACTGCTATAAATGGTTGAAACGACAATGAAAGCTTCTTGACTTGACATATGTCAATGTGAATCCACTGTAGAAATAAAACTGTCTAACAAGCCAGATTTCCTGCAGAGCCTGTTAGAGGAACACCCCAAAAAATGTGGTGGTGGTACACACAGACACACAGAGTAGTAATTAAGGGTTGAGAGGGGTATGCCCACCCACGCAGCCCATATTAAGGGTCCACACGTTCAAGCTCAGCAGATCCAGACTTACAGTCTGGAGCTCACAAACTATCTGCCATCCAAAGCAGCAAAGCATGGCCAACTTCAATGTTTTGCAAAAGAAAAGTTTTCTTATTCTAGCTGACTTTCATAGTGGCTGTATGTTTGGCAATCTGTATTCCTTGTGAGCCGTTATTGCTGGTTTGCGTACGGCGTAAACGATGTGGAATGTTATCGCGGGTCCAATTAAACAGCCCTCCCTCTCTGTTCCCATGTGGCACAGACTCGCATTAAAAGGGAAACGTCCCATTAATGGCTGAAAATGTTTCCAATTAAAAATAAAAGACCTAACAAGTGTTCGAATGAAAGCTTTTTATCAAGAAAGACCAGCTACATCTAGCAGGTCTTTCTCTACATTTCACTGATATATCTATGAAGCAGTCCGTCCACTCTTAATGTTGTGGATTATATTCAAAACGACACAGTTTTTAGATCCAATTTTTTTTTTATTCGAATGCAATCAAAACATTGACTCACTTGCCAAAAAAAACAGTTTTGTTTGTACTCCGAATTAAAAACATTGGCTTATATCCAGTGAGAAGACTGTGGGACCAGTTTTGTTACGGTGTCAGAACTTGTCGAGGACGCTCCCTATGTCATTGGCATTGAGTTTCATAATAAAGTCTTTCATCATATCTGAGTGTTGCTTAACTGTTTTCGGGTGGCTTGGGAATCAGGTAACAAATGATACGCACCCTAACCTCGCTTTGGTGTTTATCAATGTTTAGATTTTTGCGGACGTTTAATCTGATTGCGCCTGTTGAGTCGTATTTGAGGGCCTTTGTTCTGAAGCTAGGAGGTTTTAACGTGAACGACACAGGCTGTCATGACTGAAAGCAATGCCATGGAAAAAACAATTGAGAAATAACCACATACAGTCAAATTGCTGGACACGCAAAAATCTGAGTGCTGACAAGCTGCTGCTGCTGCTGCTGCTGATAAGGTTTCATATTATAATTGATCAGCAAAGCATTTTAAAATACTATAGTGAATACACTTAAACTCCAATAACGTATGCAACATTATGAAGCCTTTCAAGTATTGGCTCTCTCACTGTTAATGTGTGTATGCTCTGCACTGGACTGCTCTGAGTGTGTGCGGTTTTCGATGCTTTGCACCGTGGTCCATAATGTGGTAAGTGCAATCGTGTTCGGATTAGTCTATGTCTCGTTCGGTCCAGCACCTCTGTGCAATGTCTGTATGTGTAAATGTGCACTGGTGGTTTGTAACAGACCAGAAACGAATTCCTTGTATGTTTAGGCAGGCTTGGCCAATAAAACCGATTCGCGTTTGAGTAAAGACAAGGAGTTAAGGGAGACCCTTATACCGAATGCGAGACCACGTATGCCTTGCCAACCGGTTAATGGTTAATGTTTGACGGCAAGGAAGTGAAATGGATGTCACAATAGTCATGAGTCATTACAAAGATAAGCGGTTAACGATATGTCTGAATGAAATGCTCAGTAAAATGACGGAGATCTAAACTGTTGCAATGTCTAATTTGGCATTGCCAGCTGGATGTTTTGGTTGGCTGGTTGAAAACAGATTGCGCTATGTCTGTGCATTGCCCATGCTTCTAAGCACGGTAGAAAAATGTATCTAAATCATTTAACTGATTATTTCTAAGGTAAGTATAATGTCTTATCTATACTTAGGTATCTATGGATAGCAAAGTAGCACAGCACGCTGCCTCACATCTCTGGGATCGCTTGTTCGATTCGGTGCTTGAGGTTACTGTCTGTGTGGAGTTTCCCATATTACATCTCTCAGAAATTGCTTACAGATAAGCTATTAGGTGGGCATGGTGCACGACGATGGTCCAATATCCTATCCAGGGTGTATTATAGCCTTTAGCTGCAAAATGAATAATTCAATCTGATACAATTGCAGTACTCAGATTAGTTGGCCTTTGTATATGTAGCATTAAAAGTTATATAAACATCAAACCATTCACAACATAACAGTGAAAGTTGTTTTTTGTAGGTTTCTTTTAACCCCATGCAAGTCCAATAAACACATGAAGTGGTAAATGTTTTCTCATACCAACAGAATGAACTGTTCTAATCCCTATGAACAAAACCAATGTCACACTTTTATCCAGGACTAATCCATTTCAGATCAACCCTATAGAAGATGACTAGAAATCTGCTCTCTTAATGGATGAAAGCTCCAACGAAGCAATGTATTACTTTACCTCTGTGACGTCCATGACCTTGATGGCCGCCAGCTGTCCTGTTTTGACATGTCGGCCCTGTAGGAGAAAAAAGAAAAGAAAAACAGTTGTTCATCCATCTCTGATTGGCACAAAAGTTCTAAGAGGGGAAATTGTGAACTTAGTGAACTGAGAAGTGGTTTGGACAATTATTCCGCAAAAAAAAAAATTCAGAACGTATTATTACTTCCTCATGTACAGCCAAAAGAGAGTGAACTAATACAAAAACACAGTGACCACATCATTGCCACATTATTGTTGAAAGAACAAATCACAACACGAAGACGATTTACAATTTCATGCTTTTATAAAACTTAATGTCAGGCTTCCTCTTATCCGTTAGAAGGTTTACCCCGATCCTGGGCCCTTGTGAAAACATTCCCAATCACTCCTTGGCACATTTCGAGAATTCTCTTCTCTCCTTGGATTTCTCTGACTTCAAACATTGCTCTGTCCTTCACTCATCGGTTAAATAAACAAAAGCCAAAAATAGACAGACTCGTCCTTTTTCTGATATCCAAATCCCAAGTCCCTGAAGAAAAGCACTATTATTAGGCAATTACGAAACCTATCAAGTTATTACGCAATCATGAAACCTATCAAAATTTCTAGGGCTTTAACTTGCAGTCATGTGCAGATGTGTGCAAAAATACATCTTTGCTGGGGGAAGAAAAAAAAAGTGGGACACATTGGAAATACCACCTTTAGAGTGCAGAAAAAAGGTGACTTTGGTGCTAAGTAATAAAGAACTACTACCAGGAGTCTAAAGAAATTCAGATGTAAACTTATACCCAAATGAAGGTTTTCTCACAGCACTGTTCTCTCTGATCGTAAAAAGGGTCATTGGGGAAGCAAAGATGAAAAGAGGTCTGGGTGGCGTGGAAAGTAAAGCAGTCGTCCTATGTCACAGGATTGTTATGGTCAATCATTGACGCCATGCTCTCTCAAGCGAAGACATTCTGACAATCGATTGGATGTGATAAGCTCGTGTCAAAAAAAAAAGAGCTGAACAGAACCTGCTCCAACAGAAAATAGCATCGGGCAGCAGTGAGGTATTAGATTTCTTTATTTCCCCCTCTATACAGAGTTGATAGAAGTGCCAAGTCCTTTACTCTCTCAGCCTCCTGGTTATGAAGAGGGTCAGAGGTCTGGGGGATGACAGACAAGAAATGAAACCAGCTCTAGGATGGATAGATTATGATTGCTTTTTGGGTCAATATGCTGTCCTTGGCAGTTTTCCCAAAAGTAAAGTGGAATTACATCATGCTGCTTCCAGCTTAATGTGTGGAGAGGTGAAGCAATAACATCGAAGCATACTGTGGGAAAATGTAAAACCAGGGGCTGTAAAGAGGTGAATGCAAAACTGGAAACATGTTTTAATTAAAGCAGGGTTTAGAGATATGTCAGGAGGAGGTAGAGCCCAGGCAGAAAATCAATCCACACTTACACACCCTCCTCTTTTTTTTTTTTTTCTTTTGTTCGAAATACATCTAAACTTGGGAAAAAAAAATATTTGCATGCTTCTCGAGCAATTCAAGTTTAACAAGTTATCACTTCTCTCCTAAAACTTGAATGGGTAAATGAGAGGAAGCCACACTTCCCTTTTTGTTACGGATGTATTTAAATATAAAAATACATTATTCCTACAAAAAAAAAGTACTAAATGACCTTTAAAAATTCTTTGCTTTACTATTTTCCTGCCAAACAGTTTTTAGACTGGTGGTACTTTTAGCCTGTGACCCTGTGAACCGCTATAAGGAAACATTTATTGATGGAGCATTCAAAACACTTTTTTTCCACTTGTTCTGGATAAGAGTGTCTGCCAAATGATATCATTGTTAAAAAAAAAAAGGTATGTAATACAAATACAGACATGAATAGTAGACAGGCTAGACTATATCTCCCTCGCTTTTGATCAAAAGCCTGCCAGAAAGCATCACACCAGATGTATGCATTGGTCGAGGATCCCAGAGGGCAAAACAAAAAGGTTTTTTACTTTTATGTGAAGCTTGAAAGGACAGCATGTAGAAGTAGATGGACAGCATTAAGTGGTTTCAGCAAAATTCCCAACTCCAACTAAAGTTACCCCTCTCCAACCTCCCCCACATGCGAACACACCTAAACTAAAACTAGCCTATAGCATGTTGATAGAGCAAGAAATATGGTGGACACCACTTTATCTTTTTCCTCAGTATCTTTTTATCGAGCAAGTTAGCAGTGGTGCACATGATTTGCTGCCTCTCCTACAAAGATCTTACATGCTGAACTGGCAATCTAAAGAACATTAAGTCCATATCCATGTTTGCAACAATAAGTCCCACCACCCAATCAATGGTTTACTCGAGTTGGCCAACCTAAACACTGCTCTAATAAGCCCTGAAATAAAACCAAATTTTTACCAAATGGTACATACAAATTAAACTGATTTAATTTATCGATCTTCCACAAAAAATTCTAAATAATGTGTGCTCACACGATTGAAATCTGAATATTAAACGTATGAATATCGAATACTAAACAAACACATTATATGTGAAGTTTTACACCCCGATCTTCTGAAGCCAGTAACTGTAGTCGTTTCTTCACAAAAATCCATTCTGCACAATTGGCAACGAGGGACTCCAATGTACAAAACTGAGTTAATGCCAATTTTTAGACACGTATAGATCTAGATTATTAATGCTACCGGATTGGTTTAGTCCAGTGGGAAAAAAAAAACCTACTGAAAGATTGCAGCCCACCAGTTGTTCACCTGCAATTTAGAATACTACCATTTAAACGAACCAACGTGTGTTCACTTACACATAGCTGCTTCACCTAATGGTAAAAAAAAAGGCACCATTACGACTAGTCACTACCTGCAGCAAACATGCAAGTCCAGTTTAACAACCAAAAAAAGGAAATATTAAAACAACAAATGTTGGCTAGTACTCTATAGTTATTGGTGCAAAGACGGGATTGTTCGACTGCTCAATCTAAAGAACACCACGGTGATCACGTTTTACAAACGCACCTATAAACCGAGCGTCCAGTCCTGGCAGACTGGGAGCGCAGCCAACAGAAAGCTGTTCAGATAAAAGTGGGTTTGTGAGCTCATTGCTTTCTGGAATCCAGCAGCGTTTTTGTGTCGAGTCACTCAAATTTGACTGAGCTGTAAAAACTAGTACCAGATGAAATTATAATCACTCGGCACTCTGTACGGCATAAAGAGGGCTTGAGGAACACTTTGAAATGCATTTCAACAACTGTCGAGTGATGAGACGGGTTTTTAAGGGCGCATACAGGAAATCGACTCGTGTCTACAGAGAAAAGATGTAGCCCTTTTCACATCCAAGTGCTACACATGTACCCATTTTTCTCCATTATCTTTACATTGCATTTTGCTGCTAACGCATGCTTCTGGCATGTCCCATTGTGAATTGACCCAGTGTGCGTTTCTGTTCATCTAGATAAAGACGAAGGCCTCTTCAGTGCCTTAGGGCAAACTTTAATGAGTGTGGTTTATCTGGATGGCTCATTAGGATGCCAGGCACCACCAGTTTAAGCTCCAGGCTAATCTATTAAATGTGACCCTATTCACACCACCCTAGTGACTTTAAAGCGTTGTTTTGCTGGATTCGTTTAAATTGGTAAAT
>MU535325.1:45725-110530 GCA_024362625.1 Silurus asotus
GGGGGGGGGGGGGGGTCATCATAATTAGAGGGTTTTCCAAATACAGACATTATAGCAGGAACAATTTGTGATCTGCTTGGAATTATATTTTAGTCATATAGTGCGAAAACACACACCAGGTCATTTCCGTTTATAAACAACAACAAAAAGGAGAGAAAAATGATGATTTGGCACCCAAAAACAAACCGTTTTTGATCCATCACCGTCTCTGACACAAAGCTGTAGCAAGCAAAGGAGAAAGAAAATGAGTGAAAAAAGTCTGCAGTCTAACTAAAGAAAGAAAAATGGTTTTCTTGAGTTTCAACAAGTTATTTGAAGAAGGGAAAGGAAGAGAAGGACGGTACCAAGGAAGTCAGTGTCCTAAAATGTCCCAGGCCTCAAAGCGACAGTCACTTGATAGCATCTGGTGTTGAGCACTGGACTTCCCTGAGGAAATGCCAGGAAGAACGAGTCATAGCAAATATTGAAGGGAACCAGCATTCACAGAGAACGGTCAGCCCATAAAGACAAAAATGGCTTACTGACAAAAGCGGTGTGGTTTACTGCAAATAAACAGCATGGCTGAACAAGCAGAACACGGTGCTGTTGTGTGACCCAGTCAAAGTTCTCATTTATACATTATACAGTGTGCATTTGTTCAGTCGGAGAGGGTTTGGGAAATCCATTTGACAAATAAGGGGAATCACACGTGAACACAAAAAGGTAACAACACGGAATTTTGTACATGATGACTAAAATTACAGAATTGTAAAAAAAAAAACTTTTATCCTCTAAAGACTGGGCAAATCGAACTGGCCGAAGTAGCAGTTTCCACAAACGCGTGCAGCAAAAAATTATTTGAAAGGAAATCTTAACAATAAGAGACTTTAGAGTGCATGTGGAAACAGGTTGGTATAACCGTGACGCGACTGAAGGATATCCGTGCGTCACGTTTTGTTTTAGCCGCAGCACAAACTCCGCCTTCACCATGTTCTATGGCATAGAGCAACAAAATAGATGACGGACATTTCCTCATTTCCTAGCAGATAATAAATCGCCAGCTCCAGCCCTTTATCCTATACATCAGTGGAAAGACTTGTACAAACAGCAATTTTTGCGGGTTTCCAGCAACATCTAAAAGAGGCAGAGAGAGTGTGTGGTGATGTCCTGAGTGTAAAGAGGAGACTAAATCCAGTGAGCAACTGTGATAGGCAGATAAAGCTCCATTAAACTAGTCTCAAAACTGTCTAAAGACCAGAAATGTGAAAAGAGTACATTAGTACATAAGAACGATTCCATCGTTATGCTGTTCCTCATTACTATGTGCATGACTTGAGTAATAAAAATCATTTATAGGGAAAATTGGATTGCAGATCATGTTTTCATGAAGCTGGCTTTGGGCACAGAGGCACTGCCATGCTGGAACAGGTTTGGCTCTCCAAGATTAGGGAGAAGGGAAATGTGGCTGGAAAAGTCAGATGTCACAGAGATGCAAAACATCTGCCCAGAAGTATGAAATCCTGCAGGGGAAAAATAATCTAATTTAAATCAAAGCATTTAAAAAAATCAATCTCAAGCCTCAACATTCAAGTGATCTTTTAGCATAGCTGTAAAAATTTTAACCAGAGCAATGGACAAACAACCATGTGTAAATTGCTTCTACGATATAAATAAATAAAAGAAAAAGTTTAAATACTCTGCATTGTTTGGAAAGATCAGTAAAAACTGAACCATGCTGCAGAGATCTAATGTTTATTGGGTCTTCCATGCTGGATTTCTATTCTGTGTTGCTCGATACACACTGTGCCTGATTAAACCCGTGACTAGCATGCTAATTTACGTTAGCTTGATTTACCTACTTTTTTACATTGAGTTGTAAGGGAGATTTGGCACTACAGTAGATATTTCACTAACCCCGACAGTCAGAAACTGTCTTTGTCTACTGTATAAAAGATCATACAAGTGGTAGGAAAGAAAAAATGCTATATTTTATTTTGTTACAAAACTGAGAAGATTATTTGCAAAGAGCAGATGTTCTTAATAGCTGCAGGAATTATTTTTAACATTCAATTATAGTCAGGTATTTTTTTGTAGATTATTTTTTTAATCCTGGAACAAATCCCCTAAAGCTGGGTGTTACAGGGTCTTTTCAGATACTTGTTCTTAAAAACCTATAACACTAAGCAATAGCAAAAATGGTATGGTTTACCAAAAAGTGAAAAAGAAATGGAAAAAAAATTAATCCCAGTGATTTTTCTGGAGAAGAATAAATAAATGAAATAAAATTGTAGTGTTCCTAGTTGCAGTATCAAACCGTGAGCCAGAATGTCCAAGTGATTTCATCACGCTATTTAAAAAAGAAAAAAAACCACCAATATCAAAGAAAGGTATCCACCGTGTGAGAAAAGAGAGCGGATATTTCCAATAGAGGACCAAATCACATTTTAATGAATGATCATTACGTGACCTGAAGTCAGCAGACGCACTGATTAGTACTTGGCGTTCTATAAGTCATAAGCAGCCAGAAGTAGGATGGCGCGGACTGAAGCCGAATCTCCTTTTGGCTTTGATGTAAGAATGCGCCTATCAAAACAGCAAACGTTATCAATTTCAAGGCAACTGCAAACGCAAGCCTTTGATGGGGTCAAAGTTCACAGGTGCAACAGAGAGGGTTTTGTGGGGTAGACGGGTAGTTTGGGAGGGGGGAGGGGGGGATCTAGTTTTTTTCTCTTTCTCAACCACTGTTCCTGACAAACACTGATCCCGTGCAATTTATGAGATGTGATAATTCTGGGACAAAGCTGGAAGAGAGAGATAATAGTGCAGGAAGGAATGCTGAAGAGCTGCCTCTCGAACAGGAAGTGGTGAGGATCAGATTGGCAGTGAGGAAATGAGAAGGGACCTGAGAGTGAAAACAGCATGCAGGCAGATCACACGAGATGTCCTGCAATCACTAAATGTAAAGAATGAGATTTGAGAAGTTTGGAATACTAGTGAGGGTGCTGTATGCACATTCTGTTACCATTCACTAACTAACAATGCAGGTGAATTAACATTACGGCTCAAAAACTGAAGACTTAATATAAGCCGTGTGTGATCTCCAAGTCTCCAAGAACAGTTTGACTTTCTGTAAATAAACACTGTAAGAAAATACAGGTGCAGAGATTAATTTTGATCTCTTATATATTAGTAAAAGTAAGAAAGGGGGAAAAAAAATAAGGCTTTTTTGTAAAAAATTTAATAGATTTTTAAGCCTCGGCCAATTATATACATAAATAAATATATAAATTGTTCTTTCAAACTGTATTCAAATACTAACTGGTCCATTGTAGACATTGAGTAATTCATAATTTACAAACATCTAATATCTGCCATCTTTAATTTGGCTTCAAAATGTACATGAGGCGCAACACTAACTCATCCCGGGCGTTTCGACTCAACAAATTCAACAGTGCAAGGTTGCCAGATCTCTCAATGTTCCATGTATTTTAATTATGATCTGCGTAAATGATGCAAGATCATGCTGTGAAAGCAAAATATCTATTACCCAGCTGCTAATAAGCAATTAGCTAATAGATAAATAAATAAAGACAACTCAAAAGGAATGGGAAATCAGCATGCCTTCTAAAAAAAGAGGTCTAAGCTTGAACAACCCCCTGGGAATCTGCCAGAATCTACAAACAGTCTCACCAGGTTAAACAGGAACCTCTTATGTTCCTCCACTGTCCTGAACACTAAACAGATGAGCATTCATGGCACCCCAAGACACAGGCCCTCTTCTGACTGCATTAGAACTATGCACTTGAAGTCAGATTACACTTCGTCTCTGTCTAGACACTCCATCTATGGCTCGAAGACTGTGTGTCATCTTTTGTAGGCTGAATATGATTGTCCATATTTCCGGGCAAATCCATATGCCAGCTACCAATGGAGAAATTATTTTGTAAAGTCTGTGCATGATTGTCTATGTATTTACGGTTGAGAAATCCTGAGAAATTTGACTAAAATGATAAAATTAATTCTTGCTCCAGGCTAGAACTTTGAAAATGCTTTACGTAACCACATCTCCTCTCACAAAATATCAAGATTTGTTGGAGTGAAAAACACATTTTTAATTGGGGGGTGGGGATTGGTGGAGAGAGATGATCCAAGAAAGAAAAGGAAAAAAAAAAATAATAATAATAAAAAGGGGGGGGGTTTACCCCTGATATCCATTTAGCACAGTTATAAAGAGTAAAACCAATACCCCTATTTCGTATTCTGTTTGGTCCCCGTTTGGTTCCAAGAAAAACCAAAAAGCATCTAAAATGTTGAAATGAGGACGAAAATGCTCTAACATATGTTAACAGGAAATGGAAATGTTTCACATAGAATGTCACCTGAACAGCCTGCGTTATATTATTTTTCCATTCTTCAGTCCAGATATCCTAAATAAACCGTGCCTCTGCTGGAACAGGCCAAAATGAAGCTCAGCTTTCTATTATGTCTTTCATTTTTTGCAGCTCAAATATCAAAATGTAAAAGATATTAGCATGTTTGTGCTACTTCCTGTGGATGGGTTGAGGGGGGTTAAATGGGCTGAAACACTAAACGTGTGAAGGTTACGGTACTCGATTCCAAACCTTGACAAGACTCTCATCAAAGTTCATTAGGTTCAGTGCTGAAAAAAAACGGCTGTGAATGGGTTTGGCTGCCTTGGGTAGGCAATTAAGAATGCAATCCACACAACAGCCTTTTTAATTCTCCATTCTCCCTTCTTTTAATTGAAAGAGAAACGTTTAGATTCGGTCCTGTTGTGAATGATATGCCGAGTTGCGTCTAGTTATTACAGATGCATCACCAACCCCGTGGAAAAGATCCGATCGTAGACGCTTTCATTTATTTATGAATAGGATTGAGCCATAATGCGCAATAGTGTTTTAGTAAAATGAAGGCAGAGCACAAAAGGATCCCTGAAACCCTTCGGAGCAGTGGTGAAAAAAGGAAAGCTGGTGAGAGCATGAGAAATGGAGTGCACTGGACCATTTGTTCGTTGGCAACTTGTGTATTGCCGAAGTTGAGCCCGTTACAGAGCGCAGGGTGAAACGGGGCCTCTGCTTTACCGCAACAGCGGTGCTGCTCTAAACACAGCTGCTCAATCACCTGCCCCAGAGTGTCAGTAGTTATGTCTCAAATAGTGTAATTTGAATACAAGCGTGTTCAGAGTGGAAAATCCATCGAGATGTAAAATGTCATTAAAAAACTGCTTGAGAAAGTTAAACTGGGGCACCTTTTTTTCCCCCTCAGTGGTAGTAGTCTGCACTACCTGTCAGAACTGTAGGAGAAATGTGTGTAGAAAAAAAAAATGCACCAAGGAGGAAAAACTGCAACACTGGAAATGCAACCTGAAACTTGATTAAGTGTGTTTGAAATCTACTTCGAGACGAAATCCTGGGTTTGCCTTTTTATTTCAAAGTCCTTGTCATTGGTCTAACTTCAGACTTCCCTATGTTAACCACAATGCAGTTTGATTCCTGTTGTTGGGGCGTCAATGGGATTTAGACCCCGCGGTCTATCCAGCTTTCACATCCTCGACACAATCAGGGTCTGAAGTGCAGAGGTGGAAGGAGTAATAAAAAAAATTCTGCTCGAGTAAAATGTAAAATTCAATTGAAGTAGCAGTACTTAAGTACAAGTTACTGATTTTTATATATTTTTTTTTATAGCATGGGGTGCGGTAGATTTGAAAAACCACTTCAAAAAGTACAATAACACGGGATTCGTTACTTTCCACCCTCTGCTAAATTGTCAACCATCATTTCAAAACCTTAATCGATACCAAGCAAATCGAGTTATTCCCATAATCTTTACATTCCCTTTATGGAGCCCAGTGCTCACTATCTATTATTGACACTGACTGCTACAGGGAAATGGTGATCAAGATGTCCTTGCCTCTAGCAGAAAAATCTGATTATTGTCAGAAATTGTGGTTCGATTTTTTTTTTCTCCTGCGATGTCGGTATGGCCCACGACTGAGGTTTTAAAGGGATAGCTAAATTATAGCATCAACCAACCAAAGCATGCGTTTCAGGCTTCCTGATAATCAACCATTTGGGTAGCTAAAACTCTGAGGTACTATTGTCCTTGCATTTGGCATAAAAGGTTAATTGCAATTACTGTGTACTAGTCAAATCAAGTGCATGGTGTATAGTGTAAATTGCTTGAATAGAAGCATTCCTATTTGGGAACTGGGGGTAGTTTTCTCATCTGAAACTCCCCCCAGAATTCAAAGCAAGGCTACAACAGCATCGACATTAAACAGATTGGTGCTTTATGTTGTATATACAAGGATTTGCTTTAAAACTAACAACAGCTAATAAAAAAAGAACATGATTTGCTGGTTAGAGAGAGGTAGCCCAAAAACTGGGGTTATGCAAATGAGGGGTTATGCAAAAAAAAGATAATAAATGCAGTGTTTTTTGTTAAATATACAGTATGGCAACATATTAGCCGTATCCCACACTGTGTGAAAACAGGTTAAATACATCTTTGTTGAACAGGAGAAGCATGTGGTGTAAACGCTAATGATTCCCAAACATTGGGAATAGTCTGCTTAATCCCCCATGCGGCCGGTACTTTCGCTGCTTCATCTGCTGCGTGTAATAACGCATGTAATTTCTTTGTTCGTCCAAAGGGTATTGCGCATACATTATATTGAACAAAAATAAATTGACCTAATACACACACACACCAGGTCATGTAAAGGTCCAATGCTGCTAAGGATTTCTTTTCTTTTCTTAACATGACCTATGTGCATACCTGCAGTGAGCAATCCTTCAAAAACAAATGAAGCGCTGCCTCAGTAAGTGGATGCAGATTGCGAGTAAACAAAGACTGGACAATGCCACTGATCTAACAAATGTTCTTTTTGCCTCTTACCGTCCCCTCTCACGTGCAACACCCACCTGCAAAGGGCAGGCTGAAATGGTGACATGAAAGAGAAAAGCAGAAATGGACTGAGCCCAAAAAAATAACGATTGTGTAGGAGAGCCAAAAAAATAAAAATACAGAAACGGCAGCAGACTAACAGGACTGACTCAAGCAGTGGACCATAATGGCATGGCTATTGATCGAGTAAATCTGCAGCTTGCAGCACTTCAGCAGAATCACTGCTACACTAAAATGGGTCCAGACCACACAGCAACATTAAGTTTGATGTGTAGCAGAACATAAAGATGTTGCTGGCAAAGAGAGTGCTGGTGTTCCTGGATGATCCAGAGAACTATTGTTTGAAAATATTTTTTTTGTGGAAATTCATATCGAGTATAAAGGGAATACAATATGTACTGTACTGCTAAAAAATACCGATCGCGATCCTCATACGGATTTGTGGTCTTCTTGACTTTCTACTTAAGTACATCATCCACACATTCATTCTGCAAGCATTTAGGACAAAGAAAAAAAATCTAAACAGTCCACATGCATGTACATGGGGGCTGAGAATCTTAAACAGATGTAAACCATGAACAGATGCTAACAAACTGAAAAGAATGATGGTATATAATGTATTGTCTGCTTTATAACAGTGATGTAGTTTCTGTTCAAGTGACACGGAAAGCACAAGTCTGAATCTTGTTCGGGCTCCAACGAATACAATCTACAGCCGCTTGGCTGAGTGCGCTTGTATAAAGAAAATTCCTGGGATCTGAAGTCTTTGATGTTGGGAATCTGCTGTATAAGCAGACCAAGGAGGTGAACTCTGGCCTCAGGCTGCTGGGCGAAACTTTGCAAAGCTTTGTGTCCACAGATGAAATAATACGCCGTCTATATCCATGTCAGAATCTGTAGATCCAGTGGAGGAACATTTGAAAGTGTTTAGGCCATTATTAATGTAGGTGATTAACAACCAAAAAGCTCTTATAGACAAAGATAAATTAAAAAAGATAAAGAAATGTTTGAAGTGTAGAATTAAGATAACACGTCAAAGAGAAGAGTGGGAATTCGCCAAAACACACGGAACGCGTGATTTACTCATAGGATAGAGCTTTTTGATATCTCACCTTGTTGAAAGATATAGTAATGGAGGGTCATGTGACAAAAACAACATTCGGTTATGATGCAAAGCATGAAACTATGGTTTAAAGAGCAATGCCACAAACTCTTCTCTTACCCAAGCTGTGTTTCATAATGTAAACTCCTCATACTGACAGAACTATGTTTAATTAGCCTATGGGTTAAACAGGATTTAATTGTGGAATAAACCATGAAGCAAATTTGAACATATTTATAAAATGCAAGACAACTATGGCAAAAATCAACCTGTGGCAGCTTCAAGATTTTTAAATGGACGTCTCGACCACGTAACTTACATAACTGTGGAATGGGGGGTACAGTAGGGGTGTCCGGGTTGATCGGTTTCCCCTTCTACCATACACAACTTACAGTACCAAGCAAAAACAGGGTGTAGAATCCTTTATTCCGGTCTTCTTTTTGTTCTTTAGTAGGGCTAAAATGATTTTACGAGTAACTCTATTACAACAATTTATTTAACCCATTTAACTACAAACTGAGCACCGTGTTTCCCCACGGACCATTATTACTAACGCACAACCAGCTAAACTCTGGAGAGCTCTAGACAGGTGATGCCGAATTAAACATTTCGGGGCACGTTTTTAAAGCTGTGATTTCGTCTGTGGAAAATTCCAAGCAGCTTTTCCACAGAAAATACAACACACATCGCGATACTGTGCGAGATTTAATAAATAAATACGCGAAAGAGAATAAGGAGTTTTGTTAAACAAGTAGTTTCCCATAACCTGCGTAGGTTATGGGAAACTACTTGTTTAACAAAACTCCTTATACCGTACGTTCAAAAACAGTCCCTCGGCAATGGCCCCGTAGCGTTATTTGTATTTTGATGTAATATGGCTATGCACCAAATGGTTTAGTTTTCAGATATTCTTACATGCAATTTTAGCAACAAAAATATAAATATTGCTAAAAAAAGGAACCAAAATTACTTGTTTATTTTAATAAGAGATAAATAAGAGACCTGTCTCGTGTTCTCCCTCTTATTTAGTTTTGCTCTTTAATAAAGTACTAATAAAGAAAGTACTTCTAATCCATTGACTTCATTATTCGATGGAATTATCGCTGGAATACTCGATTACTGAAATAATCGATAGCAGCGGCTCTATTCCTTATTTCCATTCTACTTCTACATGACGACATGTTTTTTATATAAAAAAACTAAATAAATCAAGGCTGCTTGCACAGTATGATGTTAACATAGTAATTCTACATGTTATGGGCGCATGATGGGAGCATTGCTAACACTATCATTTAGCTAGAAATAACATCCACCCTGTAAAGAGATTACTGGACCCTTCGAGGCTGCTAACAACCGTCCGCTTCGGGGAAAGACGTTGTAACTGTGACAACTTCAAAATGGGGATTTTCTTTTTGTCGCCGTTTTCAAAGTGCCTAAGATTAAACTAAACAGAAGCTGTGCAGTGAGGTGGGGTATCATATTCACAGCAGGCTGTAATAAAAGATCACCACTTATGGAAAGTGCAAGAGTGCAATTATTTAACCAGTGGAGATGTAAAATGAGATATAGAGATACTTTTAAACAAACTGTGGCTTTGAGAAGAGAAACAGAGAGAGATCTGGGATTTTGGACGTTCTATGAACAGTCAATGGATTTATGCTCTTGTGACATCTATTACAGCCTAGGGGGAAAAAAAAGTGTGGGTTGGGGGCAAAGATTCAATGGAGTCAGGAGACAAAAGAAAGAGGTGATTTTTATGTACACACAAATTTATTAGTTTGAGGAGCTTAGCAACTATTCAACGAGTTAGGTAAGACGTCCCCTCCCTGCTGCCTCAGCACCTCATTACTTTTGTTCAGGCGTCCCATTCTCTCTCTAGGACCATGCTGGCACTGGGCCACAGAAATGTGTGGACTCTGATAATGCCTTGGTCAATGTGACACTTGGCTGCCAGCTGAAAAGCTGAAAGGCTGACATTCAACACCCAACCATTTTATCCATAAGGATTGGGGGGGGGGTTAACCTCTGCCATTTCACCAGATTCTGTCTGCCTCCAATATGCAACACAATGAAGACAGAACATCCATTATTCCTTTAACAGAAGGGTTCTGCCATTCAAAGGCGGGAAAACGTGGTACATTTTATACTTTGGGCCACAAAAAGCAGAGCCACTTTGGGCAGAGCCACAAGGATTTTAGACTGTTTTTAAACCTTTGTGGCTGAGCAAATAGCAAAATGCCATTATTTAGAGAAAGAGAAAGCTGAACAAAACAAATGTGCCTGTGGCCCACCACTCCCTCTAGCACACTAACCCACAATTCTGTTTCCATTGAGCTAAACATAGCACTTAACCACAGTAAGGGTCGTTAACTCAAAGTGTTAGATGGAGCATTCGAATACAAGACGCTTAATGAAAAAGGCAAACTCATCCGAAGTCGCCTGAAAATATTCACTCCTGGAACACTGAAATCATGTGCATCTTGTTTAAAAAAACAAAACAAAAAAGGATGTAAAGAGTATGACTGAAACTGCAACTTCTTTCCCCACTTCCTCTAGAATTACAACAAACATACAGCACGCCCTGTGTGGAGGACGCCACAGATGCTAAAACGGGCGGCCTTGTATACACTGTGTGCATGTATGCGTTATTTAAATGCGAGCCTGGTGGCGTTGCGTGTTTATGAGGCACAATCTTGGCTTTAAAATAGTCGAGTGTGCAATTAAAGAATGCAACGTTTATAAGAACCCTCGCAACATGAGTCATGGCGATCCTCGAAAACCTTTGAACGTCAAAAATAGACGACTTGCCCACAACCATATGGCCACCATGCACAAGCCTCCACTTTTCAATGTCTCATTTATGCTTAGCATACAAAACTTGATACACACCAGGTTTAAGCTACATTGTTGACCATGCTTCCACCTCTGCCTTCCGGTGTAAAGTGGGAAAATGTGTGTTGTAATTGAGACAACTGATATGAGGCCCTGTTAAGATTACGGGGAATGAGCGTCTCATTAGAAGTACTTTTGCATGCTGCTCTGGACAAGTCGGTCTGCTAAATGGCACAAATGTAAATTAGAAGAAACGTTTCTATTGGGTTTGTTCACAAGACATCAAGCCAGTACAATAGCAATAGCAGGAAAAACAACAGCCAAAAAACGAAGAGGAAACAGAAAGTTCTGATTAAACACTTAAGAAGGTACAAGACATTGTCAGGGTGGAGTTCTTTGCCTGGTGAAGGTCACTACCCACGCTGTCTCATTTTAAAACCGCATTGAGAACACTGAATAAGAACCAGGATGAAGGGTAGAAAAATCAGATACCATAGCAAATATAGAACAACCAGAAATGTTTAAATATTAATTACTGTGCACAGAAAAAAACGATTGAGAGATTCTCTAAAGTACAATCAAGTGTAAACCCTGACAAAATGAAACAAGAACATTGTTCCACAAGATTGTTCGACAGCTTATAACATGCAGGCACCTTGTTTAGGTTTCACCAAAGTTCATAGGTGTAGTTTAGATCTAGTTCAGTGATTTACGCATTGGGCCACAGATTAGAAGGTTGAGAGTTAAAATCCCTGGACGCTAAAGCCGATTCTGGATCATTGATCAAGAACAACAACCTTTTTGTCTGCTCAGCTGCGTCCTGTCTTAGTTGTAAGTAGCTTTGGAAAAAGGGTCAGCCACGTGAGGTGAATGATTTTCTAGAACGTTAGCTAATCATTTTAGTGCTCCTTCCATGGATAGGTCAAGTGAACACAAATGGTACCAAGGAAAAAAGGGTCAAATGTGTTGGGTATCACATTGTGTGTATTGGGTTTCATGGCAAATGCGAATACTTGATGGCAAATTGTCAATATGTTCAAAGATCTGCTGATAACCGCCCAAGATTCTGGGTTTCAAATTGGCATAGATTCCCTGCTCCTCCTTATGAGAGTGTCTCTGCAGGTTTAGTGTCAGGTGAATCCCTCACTCAGGTCCATATGGCCCTGCCTAGTATTAGACTGTATTAGGCAGCTTGCACTAAGGGGATGTGTTAACCACAGCCAGCAGAACACCACAGGCCGACTTTAAGTTGTGCTTCCGCAGCGTCTCTGATGAGAAATGGGAAAGAAAAAAATTCTTAACGAGCGAAGAAACACTCTAGTACACAAATGCAAAATAAACACGGCAAAATAAATGTTAATCGTGTTGGCCATCTCTTACTTTATTAGATGGGTTAAACAGATCAGGAAAATAAACAGAATCAGTGAAAAGGCTATTACACAAAAGAAGGAAGTGGGATATTTCTTTGTGGGGAAACGCAGCTAAGCCGTTCGGTGGCAGACTGCAGGTGCCCTGCACGCAAGCTTGCAACCATTTGCATCATCTCTCTTGGCTCAGCAGACAAATCATTAAGGTTGTTATGTTGGGCCATTTGAGTGCATCCCGCAGGAGACAGACATGTCTGTATAAAGCTGTGCACAGCTAGGACATACCAGCTAACCAACCTTAGCAGCACCGCTGGCTGCCTGCTTTACCTACAGAATTGGCTATACAGAATATATTCTTATTCTCGGTCCATAATAATAGTATAGCACCTTAATACATCTCTGAATGATCCACGTTTTTAAAAACTGAAACTAATCCATGTTTCTAGACATGTAAAAAATTGACTAAGCTCTTAAACACAAACTCTGGATTAAAAAATGGCTGCAGAGGGGCCGGCAGTCTCATACATGGCGCCCAATACCACAAGTAGGACTTCAGCCTGTGTGGGCACAAAATACTGAGTCTGACCAATATCCTGAAAGCTTTAAGTTTGCTGTGAAACGGAGTTAGCAAACTGTGTCTTTCTTTTAATGGATTGTCTTTCGTACTTTCGTACTGTAATATCTTACTATTATTATTATTAGGACAAAAGGCTTTTTGGATGACTGATACCTCATACAGAAAATTAGCCACCAATTTATCATCCCTCTTGTTTAACAAAGGCCTCGGATAGTGGTTGTAATTCATTTAATGCCAAGCTGATAGCCAGTTATGGTTCCCACCGGGAAGATATGCTTATTGAGGTGGATCGAATAGATTATGATAGCCTCAAGTGCTTCACACATCTGGCTTTTTGACTGACATCTGTGCATGTTCTTCCTGAACCCTGAACTTAAAATGTTGATTCCGTGTTACATTTGTTCACTGCAAACATAGGGCCTCGACCATCACAAACTGCACCTTTCAGCGAGTAAACACCAAATAGAAGCCGGCAGTAACAATACAACAAGACTTGAAAATGGCTGCCGTGGTGGAGATGTGCAAAGTTAAGACACCATGTATTAACCGCCACATTCACTAGCTTCAATAAGCAAAGAAAAGGGAAAAACCATTAGGCTTTCCTTTTGACCCATGAGCTGCCATGTGACCTCCGTCCTTCGTCACAGCTCTAGCCCAAATATAGCAGGAACCAGGCCCGATTCATTAGTTACCATGGGACCAAACAAGGACACAGTAGCCAAAAAGTATTTCTCACATACTCACACACTGAATTGGAAGCCAGGGCCAAGATGTAGCCACAAAGTGCAAACAAAAAAAAAAAGCCAAAGGAGCAGAGCAGTTGAGTGTGTAGATTCATGCTATGTCAAGATCCACCATAGCCGAACAAACACCACACAAAGAGCCTTTTGGGGAGATTCTAAAATAGTAAATTATAACAGTGAAGAATATGGAAAGACAAGTGGAAAAATGGATAAAATGCTTTGCAGCTAAATAAAATATGGCTCAAATGGAGCCACATCCCATGAAGGAACAAGTTAGACATGCATCATTGTTGACTTGTGCTTTCTTTTCTGTAGCGAATGTTAGCTTAAATGGTATTCTTAGATGCTGATCTGTTGAACTAGAATAATTACCTCTTTAATTGACGCAACCGAACATTTCTGGAAGCCACACTGAATACGAATGCTACAAATGTAAAGTGTGAATATTATTGGCTTAGAATACAAAAGTCTACCATTTACCATTAATGATTACACCACCAACTGATCCAGGAATTGATCTCCATCGATATGTTCATGAAACGAGAGAGCTATTTATATTATTTACCAGAGAGAAAGCAAGCACAGTCTCTTACTCCTCCAAAAAAATAATAAAATAAATAAAAAAAGCCTTTCCCATGCTTAAAATCCTGAATCCTGTGAAAGTTTCAGCAATCAATTGTTGTATTCCCCCAAGAATAAATCGTGGAGTGTACAGATCGGGGCCGTGTGTGTACTCTGTGTGACCCTGGATGCTGGCAAAGAAATATGGCACCGTGACAAGACATGCGACTGGTTGATGACAAAATTCTCGCCCTCTCTTGGGCATTCCCTACACTGAGCAGGACTGGGCTGAGCTATTTAAGGCAAGTCTGGCACCTCCGAGTAACAATGCACCATGCGAAACCCGTCCTACTTCTGCCATTGCGAAAACACACTTCATTTAATTCGTATTAATGCAATAGTAAAGCAAATATGGTAGAAACGAAGTGAATGATGACCAAAGGTTTATAAGGAGACTGAAGAGAGGAGAGGTCAAAGGAAAAACCTGATATCGGGGGATATGCGGTTGGTTTATGAGATTAATTGAAAAAGGGAAAAGAAAAGAAAAGCCCAGCTGGGATCCAACAAATGACGCAAAGCTTTGCACTCTAGCCCAAATAGTACAGTGAAGTCCAGAGGACTGTCGGTTGTTTGACTATATATGGCCATTATATGGTGGAATTATTTGCACTCGCTCGAATGCATGGCACAGCAAGAATTTTGCAGTCGCTTTCTTTTGTTTTCTGCCATTTCTTTTTATGAAAACCACCTGAGAATTCCCAAACCTGGATGATAAAAACCTCTAACGGCTACGAAGGCCGAATAGATAATAGAAAGGAATAATAATAATAGAAAGGATATATTATAATGATACAAATTGGCACTATTTAACTATCAACACCAAAAAATAAAATAAAATAAATAAAGAGAATCCAGAGTTCTGCACAAAAGATATATTGATTGACTTGATTTAAGAACAGACACATTTTGGTGGCACTTGCATTCAGGCAATCACTACATAAAACACAGATTCTTCCTTCATTCACTCTGACCAATTGCTATGCATGTTGTAGCAAGAGAGAAAGTATTATCAGAAATCTGAGTGAATTTTATAAAATTATATATAAATAGACTCCAGGATAACATAAAAAATTCTGCAAAGCCAATACAGGAACAGGATTTAAACAAAAAAGAAGTAATGGATAAATGCAGTCAAACACGTTTGTCCTAACTTACTGTGGAGCGCAATAATAATATAACAATCCCTTATTTATGATGTTTAGGAAACCATATTGCACGTACGCTACGTTAAAATAGTCTGCGGGTCTTCGTTAAAATCAGACCCAAACGCGCAGGCTTTTGCTTCCGTATCAACATGTGATTTGTTGCTGGACGCTGTTGGCTTTGACAGGACTGTCGGTTTATCAGATATATTCAGAGACCCTGGAGTCGGCAGCTGGCGTGGCAAAAAGAAAGATTAGCCATCAAACACACTAAGAAGATGAGAGGAAATGATTTGGGTAGATGGCCAAATCTCTGGGAATGAACACAACAGGCTGCTATAAAAATCCAGATGTTTTCTAAAGTAAAAAAATATTATATGGCATCACACTATTCGTTCGTTCTAGTGTGTTTAGTTTAGAAATTTTGGCTATGAAATTAAAACACTGTATTTTATGCCCCCGGTGAATAGCAATAACATCTCTGGCATATACATTCACACTTAATCTTACAATCACTCCTGCTGTTACTACTGGTTTTCGAAAGCGCAGTGTGGACAGGTAATTTGGGCACCTCTACATACCAACACGTAAAGGTTTTCTGTTTAGACACACTAGGGTTGAACCAGAAGTTGTTTTGTTACCACCACCGCAATTGAGTCCCCCTAGACGATTTACTATTTCAAGCTCATTGATCCTGGCTGTTTGTGCCTTTCTTTTTTTTCGTTGTTGTTGTATATAGTCCCGTCTACTCCCATGTAAATTTGCATTATACACTAGAAAGTAAAGTGAAAGAAAAACTAAAACTGGGTCTCAGTCATGTCCTTTCTTCCAACGTCCATCTTCCCAACCCTAGACTTCAAAAAAAGGACAAAATCCGAGGTGCCAACAAGATGTGCACTTAGCACAGGAAAACAGTAAAGTATCTATTGACCTCTATTTAACCATAAACAGCTCCACCCCTGGAGACCACAGTTCTGCCTACTTGTTTATCATTAGAGCTCAAAACCAAGCAAAATGAACCACTACCAAAAATATACGCATGTTCTACATCCTGCTACTGTTCCTCTTCAGGTGACCCGGTGGTAGAAAGAAAAACAAAAGTAGTGCCCCGGGTTGAAATCCTGGCAAATGAAAAAACATCACTATTGGAGTAAGTATAAGAAGATATTGCGTTCCACAGAGTTGTATTATGTTTTTTTGTCATGTCACATAGCAGTAAAAAGATTAGGCGAGCCGTCTTGAAGGAATCTCCAAAAAACTGTGGCGATAATTGGGCAGGGAAAATCCTGCATGTTCCCACCTTTGGAAGTATCAGGATTTGGCTGATAAATCAGTGTTTTTTATCTCACCGTCTGCACCCTTTTTGTTTCTAGAGAACATGTAGTACTGAAAAAATGCGACTGGCACACACTGTTCGTCTACGTGTCTTCTTTTTGTCCTATGGGCATTGCAGTACTGCTAAAAATAACTTGCGACTGTCACTTAACACAACAAAATACAGGAAGACAACCCTACTGTTTAAAAAAAGAACAAAAATGTTCCAGTTTACTGCTATTGTATGCGAACTTCAATCTCTGAAAAAACGGGGGTTATTCCAAAAGTGGCAGCTCAACTTATTTTTTTTGATCCATGTTAATACCGGGGGTTGGTGCCTTCTTTTCTAAACACACTCGTTCCTTCTTTGCGTGAAAAGAAAAAAAAAAAAAGAAGCAGTCTAAACAGCCAACAGAAAGCCAAACAAAACCACCTTTGTAATAAAGCAGTTAGGGCTCTTAGTGACACAACGACAGCTGCTGTCTTCGGCGTTAGACCCGCTTTGCTCATTTGTCACTCGGCTAAACAAGACAAGCAAACCGGCCAATCAGAGGGCTCGATACCACACCAGAACGATCTTACATGCAGCACACACTCTGTTGAGCATGGAGAAAACACACACAAAAAGGCAAGACATTTAGTTGGGGCGGGCAACATGGCAGTGTATCAAAGGTTTGAATATTCAACGGCGAGCACGAAAAAGAGTTCCATTGAGCAAAATGTTACTGAGGAAACACCGAGCACATTATGAGGCGACCGCAACTCCTCTGAGAATAAACATGCACGCTAAAACCTTGCAGCCCGAATATTCCCTCATATCTGCCTACGTTAAATGGATACAATTCCATTTTGTTGAGTCTTCTCGTGTATTGTCCACTAGCGACAAAGCTTTACCACTAGTGCACAGTGTTCAGAAATGTGAAATGATCTGCAGCACGAAAGGAAAAAATAAAAACATGAACTCTTTGTTCATGAAACCGATGAGCCTAGGGACTGGGAAAAATGGCTGCCTCGTAATTTGAAGCAATCGGGGCCACAGGATAATGAAATAAATGAACAGAATGTGGTTCTTTTACCTTAAATTAAAAAAAATAAAAGGTCATATCAAATGACTGTGGCTAGGTATCATACCATGCCCCAAGACACCATCTGTTCACATGTAAGATGGCAGGAATGCAAGTGTTTTTAGTGAGCGACAAAGCAGCTGTCCCAAGCAAAAGTGTCAATCACATAGGCGTGGAACTCGAACTAGTGAAAAACCGGTATACACATACATAACGCTACGCTGTGTTTGCTTGTATATACGTTATCCTGTTCTAAAATACCCACTCATGCACGGGGCTAACATTTAAAAAGTGGTTAACGTTGAAAACTCGATAAAGAAAAGACCCCTAATCATTACATAGTGATGTGACTTTCGATATGGCGGCTTTAATGGAAGGAGTCTCCAGTTACAGTGCTTTGCTTTCTGACACAAAGTCTTCACAACACAGGACACAAAGAGAAGCCGCAGAGGAAATCAGCGCTTCCAGCCATTATAACGCAAGCATAGATAAATGCAGGGAAAGATTATGAGGTGCCATTATTTCTTTTTTAAATGCATACTGCTATAAACTGCTATTGTTAAAAAAAAAAAGAGAGAGAGAAGGAAAAAAAAAAGGCCCTTTGGTATGGACAGCTATTGGAAAAACTCTGGGAAGTAACAGTAAGTTTATATCAAGGCTCATCAAGTTTTTTTCTCACCCAAAGCTGAAAAAATAATGTATAAAACTTCACAGGCAGAGTAAAGAAAGCAAAGTCAAACATGAACGATAGGAACGTGCGCCACGCGAGTGTGCGTATGAACTTGTTTACTAGCACGTTAAAAACGCTTGGTCTCTCCTCAGGGAAAAAAGTTCCAGCTCTTTTCCCAAACCTTCGCTTTTTAAGTTCTGTTTTCTCTCTAGACTTTTTGATTCATTAGCTGCATCCTGAAACATTAAAATGCCTCGACCGTAACCTACATACGTGCGAAACAACATCCGCAGATTTTACAACATCCACAGATTAAAAACAGGAAATTATAAGACAAAATTCCACGTGCAGCAACAAGGGGCACGACTGTAAAGGGGAATAAATAGAAACAAAATCTACTGAAGTGAAGTTTGATGTATGAGAAGTGTTCGAGTGTTCAGTCAGCTTGCTTTAAGCACAGAACTGAACGTGAGGGTTGTGTAGTGAACACTGACTCGGTGTAGTTTGCTGAATATGCAGGAGTGTACTACATCCGTGAAGCAGAACGCATACCAAAGAATTCAGAGTGCAATCAAGTGAGCAGTTATTCATAACTATTACTCGTACTTTGCATAATTAAAATCTGCAATTAACTGATTAAAATAAAAAACAATATTATTAACATCTGTTGCTATGGCACAAAGTGCTGCTCCTATTACTTGGATATTATCAACAATATTGCAATCGGGAGTTTTGTGCAGCACAGTAGAAGCTTTCAATAAACATCAAATTATAAAAACGAGCATCCAATGCAAATTATGTAGCATTACATTTATTGACTGCCCAATTATTGGTCTGAATTGGTCACAAAGTGCTTGTTAACATCCACAGATCAGACTATCAGCTGTAATCAATTCATACTAATAAACAGATTCAATTGGGTTATGGATTGTTTACAGAAGGAGTCTCCAGGAAAGTCTTGATGGACTTTGCATTTGCATAGAACATAATCCTGAAAAGTTTAAGGGTTATCAAGATCCAGGTAGGTAAAACGAGACATTGCAACAATAATTTTAACCTAGTTACCCTAACTCGGTAAGTGGTGCATTTTCTCATTGTTCTGAGAAAAAGTTTCGTCTGGCGCTATTGAAAGTATTAAAGCCAATTGAGATGTCGAATGTTTGTTTTAGGGAAAACACCACGCTCTAATATGTTTGTTTTACGGTCTACTGTAAAAAGCCGAAATGTAACGCAGGGTTTGTTTATGACGACAAAGTTTCCGCCCATTTAACATTCAAGAACGTCACCGTTAGCTGTACTATGAAGTGGCCAGTACGCAATGCTACTTCTCATACAGGACCTTTCTTGGTGCTAAGAACTGAACAGAAAATTTGTATTTAATCGCAACAACGCATATAAGTTAGGAGGAAGCAAGCTGCCATTTGCAATGAAAGCACACCATCCAAATCCTGGAGGTTTGAACCACAGCATGGACCAGCTGCCAATGGGCCCTCAACCCTCTCTGCTTCATGGGTTCTTGACTGACCCTATGCTCTGACAACCTTTCTAACAAGCTGTGTTGTGTTTGTCACAAATATAAAGGCATCTTTCTAAAAGTCTGACTGTCACCCATCACATGCTTTCCAGTCTTTACTCCTATTTAATTTGGCTTCATCGTTTAAAACATCTACATCTCCAACCATGTCTTCACGTGCGAATATACTTGTATTACAGTACTTCCACTCTCATTCACTTAATTATCCAAGAGTCCATACTTTCACTACATAATGCATGTAATTAGGACGCATGCTTTGGTTACTACTTATAGGTACGTCATTTCCTGTGTTCCACTCAAACACTCCCTGCTTCAAGAGTCCTAAAATACATACATTTTTTTTTTCTTCTCTATAACAATAAACTAAAGGTCACAACCCAAAGCAACAAACGGGACAAACTTCCTTTTCCATTGATCCGTGCGACAAATTATAAAGAATAGAAAAAAAAAAGAAGAAGCGGAAGTGGCGTCATGCGCCGTGCACGCGCATTAGAAGAGCGTTAGAAGAGCTGAGTGCCAAAAAATCCTTAAAAAAAAAAAAATAAGGAAAAAGTTGCATCGTTTGTAAATCGGATGAGAAATATAATAAATGATAAAACGACACGTGAGATAGAGAGATAGAAGGATAGATAGATTATAAGATTCAGGCGTGTAGACAGAGACAGGCGGAAACGTCCTGCTGAAGACACATAGACAAAGAGACAGACGGCGTGTTACACTGTATAAACCGGAGACAATGTGATTCTCTGAACTGTAACAGCAATGATAAAAAAGGCAGCTTCCTTCAGCCCATGTAAACGCCATTAAACGCGATCAACACGCCTTTTTGGTCCACAACAACACGTCTCTCCACCCTAACCGTCCCAAAACGTCAATCAATGTCCTAAAAAAAATAAAAAATAACACGTAAAAAGAGTCCAACCTTGTACACTTGTCCATATGTCCCGTTTCCGACCACTTCCACTAACTCGAAGATGCCAGCAGGGTCCTAGAGAAAAGAATACAAATATATAAATGAACAAAAAAAAAAAAAAAAAACATGAAAGCGTGCAGATGTTTATATTGTTAGTTTTGAAAAAAAAAATCAAAAAGGTGAAAACAGCTGCGGCTTTTGTTTCCAAACACACACACACAGGTTTTTCAAACAAAGGAAAAAGTCCAAGAACAGCCTGTAGTAAGACTGGAGACCAAGATCTCAGTATAGGATACAAGGAAAGAAAAGAAATGCAAATCAAAAGAACGAGTTGTTGAGAGATTTTGTCCAAATGTCTTGGTGTGTGTGTGTGTGTGTGTGTGTGTAGACTCTGATACCCACCCTTAAGGACGACAGGTCTATATCGACCAGACTTTTAGCTGGAGAGTCGTTCGCCATCTTCTCTATAATAAATACAATGTCTCTCTCTCTTCTTTACTCAGGGAGCAATCCTGTGACTGCGCAGAAGCAACACACTATAATAATAACAATAATAATAATAACAATATTTTCTGCAAAGCAAACGGCTGTCTCCGGAGCCGTTGAGGTTGAAACAGACACACACACACACACACACACACTACTCCATGTTGAGGTGGCAGCTCGATTGTGCATGAAGAGCACACACACACAGAGACACAGACAGAGAGAAACACACACACACTCTCTCTCTTTCTCCCTCTCTCTCACACACACACTCACACACACTCACAATCTCTCTCTCTCTCACACACACTCACAACCACTCACAACCTCTCTCTCTCTCTCTCTCTCTCTCTCTCTCTCTCACACACACACACACACACACACAAACACAGGAAGCCGGTCCTCTGATTCACACAAGAAGGGCAGGGCTTATTCAAGACTGAGTGGTTTATTACTCACTATAGGGTCCCAGGTGAAACTGGAGATGTATAAAATAATATATAAAAAATGTGTTTGTTTGGGGTTTTTTTTATATATAAAAAAAATTATAATTATGAGCTGGAGGCGCGCACACACACACACGCGCGCGCACGTGGGTCGTGGGTTTCCAAAAAAAAAAAAAAAATGGTGTGCCAGGGTGGTCGGAATTGATGGGCGTGGTCAAAGGAAACAATCGGATTACAGTTCAGCTACAGTGTGCAAATAAATCACTCAGCCTGATACATCCGCCTGTTTTACTCACTGGTCCAGTCATTATGGGTGTTTTCTGAGCTCCAGGCTTGCTTTATGCCATGTTACAGAGGTAGACAGCATAAGTGTGTGTTAGGGAACAACAATTCAAATCCTGGAGAAGGCAAAGGAAAAAAAAAATTGGCAAGGAAATGGACCAAGGACATACACTACTACATCATCTACTGATAATACGGCGTCTGCAAAAAATGCAGTGCTTTATGTGGTTTTTTTGCTTATATGCGACAAATACGTTCGTTTTAACGGTATAAAGATTGACGTTGACCGAACGAATGTATACATTTTAAAAACATTCCCTAGCTTTAATTAACTCTCTCGGACTCCATATAGGTAGTGTCTCCAAAAAAATTCAGCCGGAATACTTTACTCTTGTAAAACTTGCCGAAGGTGTCCTTGGGTATTTCGTTCTGGCCTCGTGATCCAGGTCATCCCAGAGCAGTTCAGTAGTGTTTAGGTGCGGTGCCTGGGCGGGCTGTCCCACGGTAGATAACATTCCAGCCGACTGTTTGCTCTCTAAATAAGGCTCACAGAGCTTGGATGTATGCGTCAAGCCATTGATTGGTGAAGTCGGATCTAAATAGCCGCAGCAGCCCAGATGAAATTGCATTGTAGTGAATTATGGAATGTCGGTTCAGTATTCCTTTCACCTGGAATAAGTCTCCAACCTTCCCAAACCATTAAGCTTCCACCTCCATGTTTGATTGTGGGGTGAGGCAGTCTGCACACATCTTTTCTTCTGTTCTGTGTCTTCCTTAAGAACATCTGTTAGAGCCAAATATGTCAAATCTGGACTCATCCTTCTACAAAACATACTTCCAGTCATTCATTGTCCAATTCTAGTAAGTGCTGCATGTGTCTCAAAATCAATAAAAGACTAGGTGTGTTTCCACATTACTGACAGGCTCTGCAAATGTGGCAGGTAATAACCTATAATCAAGAATGTGATGAAGGAGAGGGATAGTCAGCAGCATTAAAAAATTCAGCCATCAAAGGATTCTTTAATAATTCGATAGGAAATTGGTCGTAAAGTTGATACTAAACCAGCCCTTGTTCTCTCACTTAGGTAAACACAACATTTCTCAGTCAAGCATGCAGAGTAACCTTTAAAATACCTGGAGTGTCTGTGAGGAGTTCAAATTATTACTTGGATGCACTGGATGTTAAATCAAATGAAATGATGATACTCTGAGCTCATAATCTAAAGTGGGTGGATTCTAACACAAAGCATCCAGGAAGGAGGTCTAAACCTCTCCCCACAGTGAGGTGCTGGTCCCAGATCAATTTGGAGGCTATTTACCAACACGCCGAATCAGCATGAAGTTTGGTCAGCTTCCCAGATGGCTATTTGATTTAGCAGTTGTGTAAGGCATGTGGAGCTTTTTGTCCATCCTTTTTATTCTGGCTGGCTGAACCAACGGCGGTAACAAATACCGCAAGGTGTTCTCGCTCGGTCGATGCCAGAGGTGTCCATCTGTTGTGCTAGACATCCAACAGACCCTGATGAATTTTCCTTAACTATACTTTCTAAAGTACATCATCATCGACTCATTTGTTCATTCACTTTCATTTGACTCTTCCTCCTAGTCAGGGTTACAATGAATATCCTTTACATTGAGCACAAAACCAGAGCACATCCTGATAGAATGCGAGTCTACTGCAATGGTCATTAACTGATGTTTGATCTGCAATCGCTCATAGCCTCATTACTGTATCCCTTATCAAAGCTCGACTGTTATTCTGTACATGAGTAGAGGTTTGGGAATAAAAAAAACAGTGATGAAGTTTAAATCTGAAAATAAATTGAAATGTGATTATGTGATATGTAGCTTTGGTAGCATACAATTTCAAGGGTTTGAAATTTGTGTGTGTGTGTGTGTGTGTGTGTGTGTGTGTGTGTGTGTGGTGTTTTGCATGAAAACCCAAAACACAGAAGAGAATGAAAGCACATAATAAAAGGGACAGTGTTGACCTCAAATAAGAAATAACTCAACTGCTGCAGACTACCTGATCTTGAATTTGGATCTCGCAGTAATAAGCCTCGGTAGAAATGAATACAACAAACCTAATGACTCACTTATTGACAGACAGGATAGACCGGTCAGGCTAGGTATGTGTGTGTGTGTGTGTGTGTGTGTGTGTGTGTGTGTGTGTGTGTGTGTGTGTGTGTGTGTGTGTATGTTTTTATATATATATGTTTGTGTGCATGTGTGAACTATTTTGCTTACAATTTAATATTTTTATGGGGGAAAAATTGTTTAATAGCTTAGACACCTTAGTTGCATTCACTTTATTTGTTCATTACTGGAGGACACTCCAAATTGTATGTATTTTGGGGTTGTGAGACAGTGTATAGAAACAGTGAAAGTTGTAGCAACTAACCTGCTGTCGTGTGTGTCCTTGAAATGAACACGGGTATAACGAGAGCAATACTAGATTGGTACAAACATAACAGTTGTTAAGCTGGTGTTCTGGCAATCGATGCTAACTCCTCAGCTTGACCTAGCTTTAGTACAAGCATTAGTGTGACGAAATCTGCTACAGTATGTTCAATATGGGTAGCAGGTCCTGTCAGCCTTAATATACTCATCAATATATACTACAACCTTGATAGATGAGTTCATAACAGCTGTAGCACATCCTGTCAACCTACTGTACTAACACGTTGATAAATGAGTTTAACCAGGGGAAGCACATACTGTCAGCTTTACAATACCCATTAAAATGTAGGAACACTAGCTTTATAATACCTTTAATATGGATAGCAGAATCGGTCAGCATCGGAATTTACTACAACCAGGAGTAGTGCATCCATACATTGAATTTCTAAGCCTGAGACTTTATTTCACATAAACACTGCGCCTGTTTAGCAAATTCTCAGACAGATTGTCTGAATGGCGTATCTACAAATATTATAAAACATTTAAAATGCCTTTCTGCAAATAAAGGAAGAAATGCCATATTCACTTGATCTAACAAAAAATGCACAATAAGAATTCCAACAAAGAGGGATTTAATTTTCAATTGGATTTTACACCAACACACCAAATCTTTCATGATACCATTTTTGATTTTTAACCTTTAGATGTTGCTCATCTAACTCTATACAATTCTGCAACATCCCTGTTTTTAAATATTTATAGTAAGCAGTCCAAAACCATGATGTCAGAAGCACCATGACGTCAGATAAATCAGCAATTGAAATGTAAACTATGACTCAAAGCAAAGTGTGACTCCAACCCAATGCTGATGCTGTGCATCATGAGGTCATTAGCAAGATTAAAGCCCCTGCTGGGAAAAAAAAGTAGGATTGAATTTGTGGTGAAAATATTAAAGTATATCGATCAAAAAAGATTTAGAGTGAGTATAGAGAATCAATACGAGACGCGAGCTGGCTGGTTAAAGAATATACCGTATGCCTTCTAGCTGTGTTCTGTATCAGCATTTCTGAAGTTCTAAAAATTAATGATTCATATCTAATACGTTATTATTTGCATAGAAACTAAATGCACTAAATGGTGACACTTATAAATTTGCTAACAAAGGAAATACAAGGGGAATGACTGTTGATAGCTGTTACAGTGCCTGTCAAAAGCTTGGAAACACCTTTGATGGAACACATGAATGTTCCTTTTGTTTGTATGAAACAAACTAGGTAAAAGGAAGAAAAAAAGAATTGAAAAGTGAATGACTGGAAGAACGTTTTGTGGACAGATGAGTCCAAATATGAAATTTTCAGCTCTAACAGAAGAACTTATTTATGATGGAGACCAGGAGATGTGGAAGCTTAAAGGTTTGGGGTTGTTTTGGAGGAAGAAAGGTTGAAGACTTATTTCAGGTGAAAGGGATACTGAACCAACATGGCAACCATTCTATACTTTAACTCAACGCAATTTCATCTGGACTGCGCCTCATTGGAACCAAACTTCACCACACAACAAGACAATGATCCAAACCATACGTCCAAGCTCTGTGAGCATTATTTACAGAGCAAAGAGTGGATGGAGTGTTTTCTATCATGGAATGGTCTACCCAGTTACCGCACCAAAATCCTATTGAACTGCTCTGGGATGAACTGGATGGCAAGGTCACAAAGAAATCTCCAACTAATGGAGAACAATTTTGGCAAGTTTTACAAGAGTCATTGTAAAGAATTTGAGCTGAATGTTTGGAGAAACAAACTTCCTGGATACAGAGAGTGTGTACAGCTGTTATTCATATAAAGGGAGGATTTTACAATGAAAATAAAGTTTATCATCTGTTTATTTATGTATTTGTTTGGTCAAAGTTGTATATGAACAAAAGGAACTCGTATTGTCTCTCAGAAACCATAAAAGACAAGGTGTTTCCAAAATTTTGACAAGCTGTATGATATATACGTATACATTTAAAACAAGATCATTTTCAAGAATTTCCCTAAAGCTCATGACACATCGTTCTTTATTGAATGAAAATTGTGATAGCGTTTGATATATGAAATACTTCAGGGTATAATGTTATTGGAAAATAACACTGTAACTGGGTCAGGCCACATTCATACCAGCTTGTATTTGACTATTTATTAATAGTGTCATGTTTAATTCCTCACACAGGTCTCACATTCAGGCAGCAGGGTATAGTTCAGTTAAGTTCAGGAGATAAATTAAGGGAGAACTCACAAGAGCTAATATTTGAGTTTCACTGATAAGAGCTTTGTCAAAACACAATCGCAATTTGAGGAGCCTCACGTTCGAATGCAACCCACCTAAAAGTGTGTATGTTTTTTGTAGTGAAAAACAAATCAAAACTTTTCTCATTTGGATGTTGTGCATATTCCAAATAAACTAAACACAAACTAACAAAGAAACCTTGACCTTAGTATGAGGAGGAGGACCGTGAACAATAACAACAACCATCGAAGACAAACTTGAGACAGTGAGTGTTTTGGAAGGGGAGACATCTGCTAATTACAAGACGAGGTGAATCAGGTAAAGAGATCATGTTGCACGGCATGTGGAGGTGCAGTGGCTGATGGGAACCACAGTCCAGTGCTATAACTATGACAGTTTCTTTCAGTGGGAATGTATACATTTTTATTAAATACCTTTCCAATAAAACATATTCAATTTATCCAATCTACATTTGTAGGTTTTTGCTAGATTTGTGTAAAAATCTCAAAAACATTCATCTCAAAGAAGTAACAGACTTCTGCAAAATGATCGGCACTCTTTAGGAGAATAAACACACGCTTCTGTATAAAACAAACACACCCCAATTGAAACTGTCCATCCAAACAGCAAGTTAAAGTGTATAAATATGAAGATTTACACTTGCAAAATCGGTTTAACACTCGTATCGAGCTGCATTTAAAGTTATCATAGTTATGATAAGATATGAGAAAGCATTTTTTGGCTTTATACCAGAGATGGCACAATATCATTCTTATCTTTCCTAATTAATACATTTTTTACTGTCAAATGCATGTTTTTCTCAGATTCAGTTTTGTAGTGATAAACAGAAAAAAAATTATGTGAATAAAAAAATTTAAAAGATAATTAAAAGGTTAAAAAATAAAATTAAAAAGATAATGCTAGGATTAATACGAAGGTTAACAATTAGGTGGCAGTTTTATTTTCCACATTTTTCATGACAGGTGCCAAAAGTTATTGTTGAGATGATCATTTTTTTTTTCAGAGCAACAGAGCCAAGAAATAGTCAGTTCAATTTTGAATTATTTGATATTGTACGAATGTGCCAAAAAATTCAGAATTGAAGTGGCATCAGTTACATGTACAGCAATCAACACATTAAAAGAGAACACACTGAAATGTAGAAATATATGGTGTGACTGGAAGTCAGCCAAGGTGCATGTCTCTATCAGCAACTTGTTCGTCACTAAAGAAATACATAACAGTGTTTTAATTTTCAGGTCCCTGATAACATCAGGTGATGTGTTTAAACTTGTAAATCTGACAACGTGAGAAAAGACAGGAATCGGATCTGTAGCCATGAAGAAACTTACCTCAAACACGTGATGTCTCAGACAAGGAGTGGGCATCTGCTGATGAATTGTTCGTCACCAAGTCACAAGATTCCAGTAGACTCTAAAAACAAATTCGCATAAAGCAGAAGTTAGGAATGCATCAGTGGAACTGGCCAGTCATTTATTATTTTTCTTGTTTTCAGCTTTACTCTAAACCACAGTCTGGCTGAGGAACTGTCCAGAATCCAGTATTTCAAATCCTTTTTGAAACAGTGGAAAAAAAAGATTTCATAGTGTTTGAATTTTCTAATGCATCCGACTGCACATCAGCATTTGCATCACAGGTTTGATGGTACACTGTGTGTATGTTCACTGTAGTAAGGAATCATGCATTCATTTTAATAACAAATAAACATTTTAGCTGCTTCAAATATCATCAAATATATGAGTGCTTTATTAATTGAGTGACTGGATTTTATTTCCAATCAAATACATTAAGATACAACAAATCTTATAGTTTTGTACCGAAATCCTTAAAGCCCATGCATAAAAAATGTCTCTTTTCTCGTGATCTTGGCATAACAAAAGTTGTTTTCTCATGATCGGTACTTAATTTTTCTGTAAATCTGGCACAAGAGCATGTTTATAGAACTGTGGTGAGACCTGAGATGTTGTATGGATTAGAGACAGTGGCATTGAGTAAAAGACAGGAGGTGGAGCTGGAGGTAGCAGAACTGAAGATGTTGAGGTTTTCGTTGGGAGTGACGACGATGGACAGTATTAGAAAAGAGTTTATTAAAGAGACAGCACATGTAGGACGTTTTGGGGACAGAGTGAGAGAGGCCTGATTCAGATGGTTTGGACATGTGCAGAGGAGGGACATGGGGGATATCAGTAGGAGAATGCTGAGGATGGAGCCACCAGAAGAAGAGAAAGGCCAAGGAGGAGGTTTTTTAGATGTGGTGAGGGAAGACATGCAGGTAGTTGGTGTGAAAGAGGCAGATGTAGAGGACAGAGGGGTATGGCGACGGATGATCCGCTGTGGCAACCCCTAATCGGAGCAGCCGAAAGAAGAAGAAGCATGTTCTAGACACACCATCATGGATAATAACCATAACCATTTGTGGAAGTGAGCAAATGGACGAACGTCATTGGGGGCATGTGGAGAAAGTAAAAACTACTTTTGTTATGTTGTGATTATGAGAAAATTAAGTCATGATCATAAGATAAAAAACTTTTATGGAAATAATGAGAAATAAGCTGGGGAAAAAAAAAAGAAAACTTCCATAGTTTGGGAAGTTCATACATTATTCATACATTATTTTGATTTGATTTGATTTGATTTGATTTGATTCTGCACCAACCTGCAAACACTGATTACAGTATTAGTTATATTATATGATAACCATAAAATGGGGCAAATACATTTTTACTGGTGCCAATTTAATGACCCAGTCCAAAGAGGAATATAGATTCATATTATAAAAACAGATCTGCTGACTGATATATTTTGATTGGTGATCATTTCTTCTGCTTAATGATTCACACAGACATGTGTTGCTGACACACTGTTGTTAAAAGAAGAAAACATCTGATTTCCGATATGGTGACATTTTCTTTAAGGACATCTTTATTCAGCATTTATAAGTGAAGTCTCCAGTATCAGTATTTTCTAACCTTCACATGGAAGTCTTCTGGACAGAGAATTGTGTGTGTTCTGTGTAAACATGTTTAAACAATCTACACCTTTTCAACCATAAGTGGTTCTTCCCTAAACTGTTACCACAAAGTTGGAGGCAAACAATTCTCTAGGATGTATTCAGTGACCCAGAACTGTTCCAGGATTACAGTGCACCTGTGCATAAAGCCAGCTTCATGAAGATATGCTTTACACAGGTTTATGCTTTACATCAGTTCCTGCTTTACTGACACTATTGTGGATAAATGAGCGTGTCAGCATTTCACTTGTGTGAGCACATAAAGCTCTTTTTTTCAATACATTAAATACATCGCTGCATCCCCTTGTTGTAAATGGCACTTAAAACAGGATCATGCACAGATTCTGTAAGGGGGAATAATATACTTGTGCACACATTTGGAATGAGAGAAATGGTTCCAGTTTGCGAATATTAAATGTCCCGTTGTCGGTGCTCAGACCTCAGCCTGTTGTCTATTTTTACTTGTTAATACAGCTATAAGTGTATTAAGGCTAAAAGTGGTGATTATAATGCTAATGACAACAATGGGGACATGTCTGGACATGCCTTTTGTAAGCATATTGTGCTTCCTTTAAACCGTATGAGTCAAATCCAGCTCAAACCACGCATGACACGCGGTCGAGTTCATTACACAAGCTCTATTGTTGCTTCAATTATACCGAAAAGCGCATGTACACAAATGTACACACACACAAAAAGAATGTACACAAAGTACACAGCTCCTGTGCAACCACTACAGGGTGTAAAGTGATCATTCGAGTGACCTTTTATTTGATTGTTTGTTGCTGAATCACGCATGGCTGAGAAATTGTACTTACTCTGACTATAGAAAATATTTAGACGGATTTACGGGATATATGATTCAAACACACCGAATGACAGAAAATGTATAACTTTTTAACATGTGATTACATTCGAATATGGACTGAAGCGCAGAAAAACATATTCAATACAATTTAAAAGTGAAGCCTGTTAAAGGTTGTTTGCATTTAGTATTTTTTAGATTTATTAGTATTTAATGTTTGCTTAAACTTTAGAGAAAAGTCTATTTATTCGATTTTATGTAATGTTGTGTTTTATTTTACTATTTAATATCCTGAAACAATTGTCAGAAATGGTAAAATGATCCCTTTGGCTCACTTGTGTATTGTTTAACGGTGTGAATACCTTAGTCACTAAAGACTAAAAACAAAAACAAAAACAAAAAAAACCCCCAAGCTTGACAATATCGCCATCTTGAGGCTTCTTTAGGAATTACAGCATACGTTCGAATAGCTGTTTTGAGGTGCAGCATACCAGTTTTAGTTTAGTAGGAATTAAAAACATGGCAACATGAGGCAGGATATAAATCCAAAAGGCACACAGCGAAATTTCCTCCCATGTAATTATGTTGGTTTGACAAACGCTAAAAAACAAATTCCCCAAATTTACATTCACTCTCACAATACCAGCATCACTCTCACTGCCACACAATTTATCCATCCATCCACCCACCCATCTTCTTTTCTTTCTTTTTCTTTCTTTCTTTCTTTTTTCTTTCTTTAAGCCAATATCAAACATTAGCATGAGAAACTTTACCCCTCTATTTCCTATTTGTCTTTCAGTGGCATTACTGTCCCTTTAGTTGTTCTTTAGCTTCTCATATTGATTTGCTAAAAATATATGCCTAAATATCAATTCATGATTAAAAAAAGTACAATTGCATTGATTCTGTACTTCCACATGTCAATTTAGCTATGTAGCTGTTGTACAAATGAACTGGTTTACCACCAAGCTAGCATTATTAGCAACTTATTTACTAACTGGCCTGTTTTTTAATGTGGTATTAGCTATTATGCTAAATCACCGATGTGCTATCCAGATATGGAACTAACTAATTAGCATCACACTAGAAGATTATGACCTTTAATTCATTCTTGAACTCCGCATCACTTTTTTTTATCTTGAACCTTTCCATTTCCATAATTATAAAATGAGTGTGAGCTAAAGCACTTTCCTAGAGTTCATAGAAACTGCTGCTGAAACTTAACACAAACAATATAAAAATGAAAAAACCCACATTATATATTGAAACAGTCATGAACAGTAAGATCTTATGGCTTTCACGGTTATGCATTTATTAAAACAGGTTGTAATGTGACCACCAAACTATTAGCATAGAAGTAGTTTATACGGTTAGCTACTAGCCATTGTGCTCTTTTAGTGGGTTGTATAGAATCAAGTCGTCATTTCTAGAGCGCCTTTTCACAAGACATTGTCTCAAAATAGCTTTACAGAAATCAACAGTCAAAGTGAATTGTGTGTATTTATCCCTGATGAACTGCCGTGGCAAGGAAAAACTCCCTTAGATGTTATGATGAAGAAACCTTGAGAGGAACCAGACTCAAAAGGGGAACCCATCCTCATTTGGGTGACATCAAGAGTGTGATCATAAGTCTTTCAACAATAAAGAACACTGGATGAGTTTATTAGGATTGAATGAGTTTGTATTATTAGCACACTAGCAAACATTTTAGATGTTAAAGCTGCTTCGGTTAGCCGTAGCTAATTCTCTAGTTCCCTGATCCTTGAGAAGAGGCACAAATATTTATTTCAAAGCAGTATGTGATTTGAGGTTGATGTCTTTTGATTCGAACAACACATAGTTGCACTTTTATTGAGTGAAGAATTTATATATATTTTTACCTGATAACGTTTTTTTTTTGGTACGTCACAATACAAACTCGTACCCAATACATTTTCTATGTAGGCTACATTGTTTTCTAGCAAATTTTAGAAGAAACACACCATAAACTATTTGTCTTCCCACAATAATGCAACAAAATCATTCAGATAAATCCATTCGTCAATTTCCTTTTGATTTATTCATAATTCAAAGTTATATTATGTTCGATGTAGTTATACCTCAAAACTGTACATGTCTAGTTTAGTAGCAAAAACCAATTCCATCTTTAGGTTGCCATGGTAAAATGTAAGAAAAAAAAAAAAAAAGGAAAAAAAAAAAAAAAAAAAAAAAAAGAGAAAAAAAAAGGCTCATGAAAACAAAAAACAAAAGATTTCAAACACAGGCTGATTTTGATGTAAAATATAAAATAAGTTTAATTTCATCAGAACGTACAAATCGACATAAAAATGCAGCATTTTTGCAGTAACCAGGAGGAGATGCTACAAGAGAAAAGAGGAGCTACACAAACAGAGTCTTGCACATCACACACACAAACAAAAAAAAGGAAGAAATCAGTCACAGTGGAAAACGTAAAGGAATAAAATAAAATAAATGGTCAGTCCAAGGCCTCGGATTTATCTGTACACACATGATCGCAAACCTTTATCAACAGGTAAAGTTGCACAAACGGCTCTCTGCACAAAAACATTAGTTAAAGGTGCATAGAAATTACAAGGTAAAAGTAGTGGACTCGATATTTTCTTCTTTTTTTTTTTTTTTGGATCAGGGACCAACGCTGAATCCATCAAAAATGAGGAATTAAAGACTCTTTTTGCAACCTGAGAAAGAAAGTAAAAGAGATGCTCTGTTCTGACTTTAACTTCAAAATGAATGATATGAGCTACAATAATTTTTCTGTGGAAACAAGACATTATGTTGTGCAATGCTTTGTGGTTATTTTTTTATTCATGTATCCTGAAGTGACACCGGCAGCTCCTGGTTCGGTCGTCTCCCAAATGACCAAATGCATATAAAGCTAACTTCATCACAGTGCATCTACTGCATGCAATTAGAAAAGGTTCTGGGGAATGTTGGTGAAAGATGATCCGTATTTAAAGCCGAATACACTCTATATTTAACGCTGTAAAGTACCTGGAATCATCCGCATTATCGATACAGTCAATTTTCCGAACCTAAATGACCAGCGTTTTTCTTATTATGTGATACTTGTGCAATAGTCATTCTGGGAAAAATCACAGTATATTTTTTGTTTAATCAGCAACTTGAATTGGCCTGAACGACATCCAAAAGCAAAATGTAAACGAAATATAGTTGATAAATCAATCAGAGATCAACGTTAAAGCTTTTCAGTAACACGTCACATTACATTTCAGTACAATTTATGCCAATTGCATTATGGGAAAACCATTCACCTTTTATTAAATCTACAGGCTTTCCTGAAGTGAAATACAAGAGAACAGTAAGGGGGGAGTTGGTGTCAATTCCATCCACTCAGCAGCCCACCTACCCCTACATTTATAACCCGCCTAGAACCAAGAATCCTGCTAAACATTAAGGAATTAGAACAGGAAAATCAGTCTGTCTCTTGTTATGAGGTAAAATTCACTTCAGTCTACTGATCTCACGCTAATATCTGTATCTGTATCTGTGTGTGTGTGTGTCTGTGTGTCTGTGTGTGTGTGTGTGTGTGTGTGTGTGTGTTGGCTTGGGGATTCATTCGGTCATATCTGTTCTATGAGTTGACTTGACCGTCGTTTGTATTTTAATAATCAGCACTTGTAAATGGCTCTTTATTTATATTTTTTTGGACAATTTGACTGTGCAGGAGAATGGTGGCCATTTTGACAACGTGTTGACAAACTCGGACCTTTTCCTTAACGAGAACGATTTGAGATATGTTCAGTCAGTGGTTGTAAAATGTGTTATTTTGGTGTTTTAGATAAAATTACTGAGCTGAAGTATATTAACGGAAACATGTTTGGAACACAAGTACAGAATTGACATTTTACCCTTTCACATTTCTTTCTTTCTAAACCGGGATCAAGCAAAGCTGTAATAAATCTTCACCGTCATGCATCATGTTTGGTGGTAACATTATGAAGACTTTGTGGTTTTGAGAGACCTATTTTTAAAAGAGGTAATAAAACAGAAAGGTGTGTAGGCTTAACTATTACATGATGTGTGAACCACAAGCAGGCCAGTGGACCAGTAATAAAAAAACAAAATTACCGGAAGCCCATGAGATGCATTTGGTCGGCCCTAAACATGTACGAGGCACAAAGCAGGAGTGGCATGTTCACAGCATTCGGTTATCAGCACAGGGCTTCCTCTTTCAGTTTTTTTCTTTAGCTACAGTCAATCATTCAGTTTTTGTTTCTTTTGTAAATGAACACGGACTGTACGCGGAAGAGATGATGGAACTCGACAAGCTTCTTCAGTGGCCCGCTACCTTTGTCTTTGTGGCTCCTGAAGCAATAGTGACTATGACAGTGCTGATCGAGGAAGACCGTGGTCATCGGGGGCGCTTACGGCAGACGAAGATGAGCACTCTGCGGATGGCGATGAGTCGGTCTTTCAGTGAGGTCATGGCGAGGATGGTGAGCTGAGCTTTGTTCTCAAGAGGCAGCACAGCCAGTAGCCACCAGCACCATGCCGGCCCGCTGGGGTTCCTCTAAAAACATCAACACAAATCCAATCAGTCGTTCCTACATCATTTAGAAGCTTGGATTCAGCTGTTTGAAAGCAGGTGATATGCTTTTTGTGCAGACATGCAGACGAATAAATAAAATGTTTTCCCCAAATATCTAATAAAGTGCTTGTTGACGGTTTTTGAATACTGTTATTCAAAGAAACCAGATTTACAAATGATTTTTAAGTATAATTAGTACACACTAGCCAATGTAACTAATATAAAGAGGGAAAACTAAAAATCTAAAATGAATTGTTTGCTAATTGTTTAATGCCATGCCAGCATCAGTGGCTATTCCTTTGGCACAATCGAGGTGGGTATGAAGAGATGACTTATATTTTATGTATCGTCTTTAATGACATTAATATAAACACTTATGAAAGACGACTCCAGGGTCAGAGCTTTGTAACAGTCCTTGTAGATAAAAGAACGTGTTGTCCTTTATTTTTTTTATTATTTTTTTAAACAAAACAAAAAAACATTGGAATAAAAGTCATAAAATCCCAGAATGCAGTTTTACCTGTGACTCAGGGGTTTTGGCAGGCAGGTGACCGAAGTGACTAAGGATCTGGCTCTTCATGTTGTCTTTCAGAGACGTGAACCAGGCTGTGGCCTGATCGTACACGGAGTCATGCAGCTTCAGAAGCTCGGTCAATTCCTCTCCTTCCACCTGGAGTTGCACACATACACACGTCAGGATGGAAGGAAGGCTTGGGATTTTCCTCTCTTTCTCATTCACCAACACAAAAACCTTGAAACACCCTTTTCACACACACCTTTTTATCCTCCAAATATTCTATCTTGGCTGTGTTGTATCCGTCTCTCTGGCCATGGCTGAGCACTCTAAAGCGAGACATGCCGATTGTATCGACCACAGAACGTCCGTCAGGGAAGAACTTCACGTCTCTCACCTCCAGCATGCAACCGTAATCGGCAAACCTGACAAACGAAACAAAAATTTACTTGACCGTTTTGCGTGTTTCGTGCAGTCCTGCATCAAAAGTGACAAAAGAAGAGAACAAAAATGTTTTCGCCTTGGCGCCACTTACCCTTTCAGCTCGTCTGAAATGCACATGCCAAACTGCTTGGTTCCAGTCTCCATGGCCCTGCGGATCATCAGCCTGTAGCGTGGCTCGAATACATGCAGCGGGCAAGGGATTGTAGGAAACGCCATGGTGCACACAAAGATGGGAACTTCCTGGTTCAAGCTGGAGTGAAAGAGTGTAATATAAAAGATTATTGTAGCATGACACACCAATAAAGTCACACTGCAGGCAAGAATGTTCTTACGGCTCACATGCACTTTTATTGGAACTGAGCTTGGTTATTAAGCTGGAACAAAGTATATTGGGAAAACAAAGACGGCTCTGTCGTTTTTATTCGTGTACTTAAACATATCAGTGCTCTGGAAAATAAAGGCATTTATAGACACCCGACATAAGAAAACCTCCTTGCTGCCTACGTGTGGACGTATATAAACACGTTAGAAGAAGGTTTGGACTCACTTTGACAGTTCTTTCATTTCTTCCTCATGCACTTTCCTCCTCTCCTCCAGCTCTTCGCGCAGGTAGCGGTGAATGACTTCCTCCATCAAGAACGTCTTCTTATACCCTCTTGTGGCCAGAAACTGCAATTACAACCAAAACAATCAGCATTTAATCATTCGATTCACAGTAACCACGTTTACATTTAGGCTTTTTTTGTCATTCAGTTTAAAATCATTCTGACAAAGATTTGTTGGACTGTTTACACGAGACGTTATCTAATTCGATATAGTGTTTACATGCACGGGACTGGTGGGAGCGGGTTGTATTGCTGAAATTTTGTGACCTGGAATGAGGAGGACTTATGGCCCCAGAAGAAGAGACTGTCAGAAATCTAATTCCCCTGATTATGCGCTTCACGGATGTTTTTTTATACAAACTCGGAAGCTGTGCGGAAAAACGTTTTCTGGCAAGTCAAAGCGGTAACAAAAAAAAAAAAAGGTTTGTATACAATCGGTTTAAAGCGTTTACATGGCAGAATCTTTTATTTAGTTCGGTTTATAGAAAGGTTTATCCCACCCCTCTCGAAACATTTCAATTTCACTCGATTTGGGCATTTTTCCGATTGAGGTGTTTAATATGGAGCATTTTCATTCGGATTGGACTTTTAAACCAAATCACAATGCTGCATGTAAACATGCCTACTGTTTCATGTTTTACCTTTTACACAGTATATGTAGTACCTCAACACATCGTTTTAACATCTAAAATAATTCTGAAACCAAAATAAGCCAATAACTTGCATAATGAAACTATTAGCGGTCTGAGCATGGCTACTTGTGAACCCCATACAGAATATTTGATTGGTAAAATGGACCACAAACTATCCGATGGGTCTACCTGAACCTACCCAGTACTGATGTAAAACTGACAGTCAAATGATCAGTAACACGATTATTTAATAACACCCTTGCTTTCTAGGTCTATTTGAGAGAGAATCAATTTTGTAAAATATTACATTGATTCACTTTTTTGGAGCTTAGCAGAATAGGTCTTGGATGGACCCAGAAGTGCATTTGGCATACTTCTGTGGTGTTTTGAAAAATAATAAGCTACCTTATAAAACAGATTTTAGCTTCAGGATGAGAAATTATCATTGGTACAGGAGGTGTTTAAACCATAATAAATCTAGCAAAGACTAAATTCGAGTCCTAGCCGAGTTTCATGCTCCCCTTGAGAGATCTCGCATTTCACCATATTTCTGTCCCTTAAACCCTCTATACAAAGTGTATAAGTAACTCCATGTTCCACTCAAAACTGGTCAGGTTGGTGGTGTTTGGCAACCCAGAGTTTACACAGTCTGCCGTTAGCAACAATCAACAAAAAGGTACCTACTACCAGACAAAAAAACAAAAGTGTACCACAGGACTTTCATTAACAAAATCACTAATAATTATATTTAAAAGTTGTCGAAAATCCACAAAACACTTGGTTCTTATTATCACTTGCATTATAGCAGCTAACCAGCCTTTTGTCTTTTTTTTTTTTGGTCTTTAGAGATTCTTTTGAGAACGAGTTGTTACTATAGAAACAATAATGCAGTTCTATAAACCTGTGATTTGAATTACAACTGGAAGTGGAACATAATTTCATGAACTCAATCATAAATCATATCCAAATCCTCTTTATACCTTCAGCTTCATGAGGGAGATTTGGTTCAAGTTCCCATTTGCTGCTAATCCTAAATTCCGAATGAAGACTGGTTGCTATAGCTGCAGTATAGTAAACATTACTGACAGTTGTCTTAAACAACAACTGGAAACCATTAAATTTCGTTACAACACCTTAGTGTATACAACACGTGCAATTAATAAAATAGCATATTCGATAGCATAACGAGAGAAAACCTTCGAACTAAAAAGTACGGAAAAGATGCGGAAAGTGGGGAGGAAATAAACACACATTTCAATATAGGGAACGTTCTGTTCACTGTCTGATCTTAGTGTACTTTTGAGCCAACTTCCTTGTTCATCAAACGCATTGCTACAGGACACATGTACAATGAGGAACCCACATGTATGAAAACATCAGTACCTCTGAAAGATTCTCTTTGCATAGAGGGCAGTTGGGGTTATGATCCAGGCAGCGTTCCAAACACTTGAGACAGAAGGTGTGTCCACAGGGAGTGGTGACAGGCTCGTAGAACAACCTAGTAAACCGGAGGACAGAGAGTGCACTCGATTACCTTTAATCACCTTGTGTTGTGTAACTGTACCTAGTGTTATAATTAGCTGAAAGAACACGTTTGTGGCATAGTTTTCGAATGACATCGTGCTCCGTCTGAGAACATTCCGTTCCAGAAAATCTTCCGCAAAACGTTGAAAGTCACGTGGAGCATTCGGACGTTGCGTTGTGGCTTCGCGGATTGTATTACTGAAGTGATTGTTTTCAGGTTCCCCCCACACACACACACCTGTGTGTATTTCTCTCAACCTGCCAATTCCCTCCCACCATTCAGCTCTTTCCAATCGCCCGACAACTACCAACCAGTGAACACGTGCTTGTTCAGACACGTGGAGCCAACCTGCACATCCCATCTATGACGCTCATTCTGCAGAACACACCACTAGGAGGATCATTTTTTGTAGTGTGTATGCCATCTATGCCATGTACAGCCTTTAGACTTCTTTAAAAATGGCACCCTGACAGTTTTTTTCTTTTCCAAACAATCAACTAACTGCTAAATAAAAACTCTAATCTGATCATCGCAATCCGATTCTCTTCGCTTTCCGGTACAACCCGAAGCCGGACACCCCCCTAATGGCTCACCTTTGTAACAGATATGCCCAAAGAGATGTAGAAACGCTTTACAAACATATTCACGCGTTTGTCGAGTGAAACCTAGCTGCGTGTTTTTGTGCACTGAGCACGTTGTGTACATGATAAAGCTCTTTTCTTTAAATATAATGAAGCTGCTGGCGGACAGAGACATTGACTGAGAGCTGCTGCATGATCAGCAAACGTCAGTGCTCTTTAATGGACTCTCAGGGACACACTGTTCCCATCTCCCACTATTTAAAGTGCGACAGCGTGTACGTGTGAGGGTGCACGCAATAAACAAAGAAGACGACACAAGGGCAAAGAGACAAAGACACAAAAAAACAGATACAAAGACAAACTCACAAGTACATAGATACAAGAACTGATACAAATACAGTTACACACTCAAAAGACAAAAGGACACAAACAATAAATGTACCAAATTTGAAAAAGTTACCTCATGCACAGAGAGCATTCCATGTCTGCACTGTCCAAAAGATGAGACGGCACTATCCTCGCCCCGTGTGGAACAGGAGTTGTCTGTGAGGAGCTGGATGGATCTAAAAAAAAAAGATGGAAAGAGAAACCATTGAATATGATTGGTAGGTATTGTGAATCGTGATCACTGCGTGAGATAAACGCAGATAAAGATCTTAATCGTCATTTCCAAAACTTCACAAACTACAATTCTCAATCTCTCTGGACCATAAAAAGATTGGACACAATACACAGAATGGTGTAAATGATTATACAGTGATGAGCAGTGAGCTGCTCATTTGTAAGACGTAACCCCTCGTTCATAAGCGAGAGGTCAGAGGAGAATACTCAAATAAGTTGAGGCAAACAAGAAAGGTTGTGAAAATACCTACTCTTTACAGCCATGGTGAGCAGAAAAGCATGGCAGAATGCACAAGCAGTCGTGCGATCAGCAATAAGAGCAACAAAGACATTCGAGCCGGTAATTCTAGTCGGAATAATCCACGCGATAATGTTTTGAAAAACGCTTTTGTAGGACGGAATGTTCTAGGACAGAGCGCGACGTCATTCGAAAAATATGCGACGAATGTGTTTCTTTAACTATATAACACTAGGTACAGTTACACAACGTGTGCAGGAAGTAGTTAAAAAGGTACAAAATGTATCTGTACACATTGCACGTGTCAAAAAACATGTGAATGAATGAAGGAAAAGAGAAGCAGGAGTTAAAAGAAAGTTAAAAATAATACAAAAAAAAAAAAACAATTCTAAACTGAGGAAAATTGTCTACTTTTTTTTTAAATTGCACAGGAACATTCTATCAACGTCTAGCTCACGTTCAGGACATCGAGAGTTCATAACTAAAACTGTACAGTCCAACATTTAGTAAAATGGCACAACTGTATTTTTCAGCACATACCTGCTTTGAGAATCTTGCTGGGAGGCACAAAGGCACTGTCATCATCCAAGCACTTTCTCTTAACACTAGGAGCTACAGGGAAAGAGGAGAGCACAGCTGCCAGGCTTTTGGATTCTTCTCTGCTGCTCTCTGGCTGATTTGAGGACGAGGAGCTTGACCTTTCACAAGCTTTATTACTACTGAGCGCAGGATCCTGTGAGGAGAAAACACGTACACCGTAAACGAGTGTCACGATGCCGAGGAAATTTATTTTTTTTATCTTTATGTAACTATACAAAAAGTGCAAACATTGAGACCAAATATGGCGAGTGACATGTAGATGCACATGCAGTTCAAATTATCACCATCCTAAACATACACCTTTTCACCATTTATGCTACTTGAACATTCCGATTGGTCAAAAGGGTTTCATTCATTTGCTACCGGTGACATTGATATGAACACTTTCTGCTGGTGTTGTTTCCATAGTAACAAGGTGTTTTATGGTTCTATTAAATTCATATTTATTTGTATAGCGCTTTTGATGATGATTATTGTCCCGAAGCAGCTTTACAGATATTAAGAGATCTATAATTATTTGTGCCTTATAGTTTTAAGTGCATCCTTAATGAGCAAGCCAGTGGTGACTGTGACCAGGAAAAACTTTGGGATGGAAATGAGGAAGGAACTTTTAGAGAAACCAGACTGAAAAAGGAATCTGTCCTCATCTGGTTGGAATCAGGTGCACACATGGATTGGGGAAAAAAAGAAGGTGTGGTTACTGATACAGTTCATTTTACTTTAAGGAGATGTTTGGTCTTTTTTGGAAGGAGTCTCCAGTGCAAATGCTTTGTAACAGAGGTGTTCATTCACGCTTTCTACCACAAAAGTGTCAGGATTCAAGGTATCAAGGTAAGCACTGGAGGTTTTCTGACAAATTACAGACAGACTCGAGACTTTCCTTCCCCATTTCCTTATCATCTTTAATTTGCTTCACTTTACTTTACAAGCTTTTGCTCTTCACCGTGCACTATCATGTGTTACTGACATGAATTCAAAGTGTGTTTGTGTGTATACGCACTTTGGAGCAGCCAGCTCTTGCTCTGTCCCTCATCAGAGGAAAGTGAAGAGAGCTGAGGAGTGATGAAGGTTTAATGCGAGGGGATGAGCTTGTGGTTTGAAGCGGATGAAGGCGAGTGACCAGACCGTCGTTCTGAAAGATAGACGAAAACATCTCGCTCAAGATCTGCAGAAAATACAGAAGCAGGAAGTTAGGAACAGTTCTCTGAAAAACAGTGCACCATTACCCAAGACAATGTTTTTTTTTTTCACTGAGAAGAAACAACATTTTTAACAGCATGGGATTACAAACTACAACCTGCAAGGAGTAATGTTAAAGGGGACTATAGAAAAAATGTAGGATCAAGTTTACCTTCTGTGCCTCAGATTTCACACATGTCCAGTCTGGCTTGAGTGCTACACAAATAAAATACTCCTGTAATGCCTCTTCTCTGCGGCCTGCACAGCAAAGCGTTTTGGCTCGAAGGTAGTAGGCCTGGGGGGCAAAAAATTATTTAACAAAATCAATGCCTGTATTCTTCATTTCATTTCACAGCTTTTGTACAAAAGAATTTCTTATGAATTGTGAAATTCTCGTGCATTTCTTACGAATGTACTCTATAGAAAACTATGCATTTGTTTATATAAACACAGTTTGACATGTCAGTCAGTCAATCTTTGCCTTGCAGGTGAATCGCCCTGTAGAGGGCTATAGAGTAAAATTAAACTCTGTGAATTATTTCATACTTATAAAAAAAAACCCTTAAATATCTTGAACAAGTTCAGGTATTAAAACTTTCTTTCGGCTTCTCCCATTAGGGGTCGTTACAGCGAATCATCCGCATGTTTGATTTGGCACGTTTTTACGCTGGATGCCTTTACTAATGCAACCGTCCCCATTTATCCGGGCTTAGGACCGGCACTAAGAGTGGCTGGTTGGTTCCCTGACTGGGGATCGGTGAGAGCGCAGCATCCTAACCACTAGACCACCAGGGAACCTTCAACAAGTTCAGGTAATAAGCTTTGAACCAAATGTTTATAACTTGATTCTTGTGCAGGTTTGTTTTCTATTAAAATGTTATGAAGAGCTCTTGATGCGACCCTACAGAACTAAAGCGTTAATGAAATAATGACAAAGTGGAAAAACTATGAGACTAAGAACACAATAACTGAATGTTATAAAAGATGAAATTAGTATCTAGTCAATTTGAACTTTATTTAGCTTTTGTAGAATTAAGGGGCAATGGAAAAGAATTGAATATAATTACTGGTTATGTCACTAAAGTCATGTGAGTGGGTTCGCTGCCCATTTGACAATGTTTTACTTTAATATTTAGCACACTGGGAGTAAAAGAATGCCCAGCTGCACCGGGAAAACACGAGATCTAATGTAGATAAGTTTGACAACAAAATGATCAGTGCATTGCAAACTGATAAAAAAAAAAAAAAAGTAAAAAAATATTATATAATATATTTTTTAATATAATATGTTTATTATAATAAACATTATAATTAAAATATAATAAAAATATTGGAACAGCAAGTCCAGTTCTTGTGCAGAAGATATTGGGGTCTTAGATCAGGAAATAAAAGCTCAAATTCTGATTTATTGTCTCATTCGTCTTTTGAGCTCAAACCCATTAGAGTACAGTGGAGGAAAAAAAAGCCCTGATGTTTCAATACTCACAGCGGAGACTGTATTAGTAAGCTGTCTTTTATGCAATTTGCCTATTTTAAAAAAAGGGCATTGGGGCACATCATTTCTCCCCAATAAAACAGTTCGTGGTACACGGTCATCTGGAATGATCCGGGCAAATGTTCGGAAAAATGTGTTGCCATCTTAAAAGCCTTGCATCTACCACTTATTTCACATGCGCTTGGATTAAGCAGGGTCTCTCCAAGAATGTTTTAAATGAATTGAAGTGAATTAGAAATCAACAGGACAATGCTCGACCTGGCAATGTGACATCAGACGAGTGTGTACACTATATGGCCTACCATTTATTGACACCTGAACTACACACCCATATGTGGCTCTTCCTTAAACTGTTACCACAAACTTGGAAACACACCACTGTATAGACCTTGCATGCTGTTGCATTTGAAATTCCTTTCACTGGAACGAAGAGAGCTAAAGCTGTTCTAGCGTGACAACGTTTCTGCGCACAAATCAAGCAAATACATGGCGACTAATGAAAGCAAAGACTAATGAAAAAAACCTTGAATGGATTGTAGAGATTGTGCAGATGAACTCAGGCTGGAATGCTGACTGCACCCCAGGCTGATCGCACCAAAACTTTTACAGTGGTTTGAACACAAATCTCCAAAGCAATGCTCGAAAATCGAAAAATGTTTGCAAATTAATACAATTTCCGTCATTGTGGTTTCTTAACTAATACATCCAATTTGCTTTAAAACGTATTCATAAATCATTTTTCCCCATCATCCTATACATCACGTGCGTTTCATTTGTAATAAGCTAAAATCCAGTTCTATGATTTTGCTGTAAGGTTAAAACAATGTGCAATCAGGTACTGTAAAGAGAGAACAAGAACACATGAAGTAGTTCAGTTGGGATGAAAAACGACTGTTAATTCTTTCTAAGTAGGCTTATGTCGGGCTCACACTGTGCACACAAGAAAGACTCGTCTGAGTTTATACGTCATCAAGCAGTGACGTCTATAGAAAATCAGGGCTTTCCTGCTTGTCAATCAATTAAGAGATCTCTACTTAAGTTCCCCTCAAAATTACAGACTATACCCAAGTGTACAATGCGTTCAGACCCACGTCATCTCACAAACGGTAACTAGCAGCAAGCAAAAACGACCTGTGGCGTTAATTTTTGTTTAAGAAATGCCTCAACAATAAAATCCTTGTTAAACTTTTCCACTTTTCCCCTTCATAACTCCTAAATAAGTAACTTTTCTTGCTGTAATGTCCACCTAAATCGTGTCCACATTTTCCCTGAGGTGGTTTAAAATTGTTGCGCTGATTGCGTCATCGGGTTCAGCGCTCCCATTGGTTCTCGGTTTGACGTTCGTTGTAGAAGTCACACTGCAGGAACGTTTCGGAAATCTTCTGAAACTGGCAGAATTTGATCGGAAGACAAAAACCATCGAAACGCCCATTAACATGCTGTTGGTTAACCCTTAAAACCAGCCATCAAAGACTACAGATTTTAGCCTAGGATTATAGGAATCTTTTGACTGAAGAACACTTGGTCTTTGAATGTGGCAAGCAACTGAACGGGAGTTCAAGAGGTCACAGGAAAATGACCAACACATGCACGTAATCTTGGCAGAGGAGTTTTTCCAACTCTTCAATCCTCGTCTATATTCTTACCTTTGGTGAAGTTGGTAGAAGCCGACACACACTATCCGCGTCATGGATCGCTTGGTTAAAGTTCTTCATGTCCATGTTCAGCTCAGCCCGCTGTGCTAGCAACCTAGCGATAGAGGACGCTGTGGAAGAATAGAGAAAGAAAATCGGACACATTAGTTACATGTTCCCTCTATTACAGTTTACGCTTGACTATCTGGTGCCTTTTAGAGTGTTTGGATTTAGAGGTTTTCATTATTCAGAAATTTGTAAACAGGTGGAATCTCTCATCTGAACACATGGCACTTTTCATCTATATACAGAATAGAATCCCAGCATATACAGTGTCTCACAAAAAGTGAGCAAAAGTGAGTGCACCCCTCACATTTCATCAATCATTTTTGTATATATTTTCAAGAGACAATACAATAGAAATGAAACATATATATATATATAGTTATATATGATAGCAGTCAATGTGCAGCTCATAGAGCAGTACAGATTTACTGTCCAGATTACTGGCAAAATAACAGGCAACAAAAGTGAGTACACCCTTAGTGTACACCATGTAACCATGGAAAGCTACAAGTCCTATTTATCATGTTTAGTTTTTTTTTGTATGGACCATACCAATTTGTGCATCTTGTATTAGAGCAGTTAAAATGTGGTGCTTTGAGTACAATTCTCTCATACTGACCACTTGTTACTGAACACATGTTCAACATGGCACCTCATGGCAAAGACTCTCTGAGGATTGGAGAATTTGAATTGTTGCTCTCTCCTCGGCTATAAAAAGATCCGAAACACCCTGAAACTGAGTTGCAGTACAGTGGCCAGAGTCATACAGAGGTTTTCCGAGACGGGTTTCACTTGGAACAGACCTAGCAAGGGTCCATCAAAAAAGTCCTTTTGCTGTACATCAGGAGCAGAAGTTGCTTCAAAAAACAGACAAAGCTTGCAAACAGTTCACTGAAGACAACCTGTCCAAGAGCATGAATTACTGAAACTATGTCCTGTGGGCTGATGAGACCTATAAACTAGATAAAATTGTGTCTTGCTTATGGTCAAGCATGATGGTGGTAGCATCATGGTCTGAGGCTGCATGAGTGCTGCTGGTACTGAAGAGCTGTGGTTCATTGAAAGAAACATGGATTCCAACATGTACTGTGGAATTCTGCAGCAGAATATGATTCCCTTCCCTCAGAAACTGGGCCAAACGGCAGTTTTCTAACATAACAACGACCCAAAACACACCGCTACGATGACAACTGCCTTGCTGAGGAAGCTGAACGTGAAGGTGATTGATTGGCCAAATATGTCTTCAGACCTGAACCCTATTGAGCACCTGTGGGGCATCCTCACACGGAAGGTGAAGAAGCATCATGTGTCTAACATCCAGCAGCTGTGTGATGTCATTATGGAGGAAAAGAAAGAGGATCCCAGCAACAACCTGTGCAGCTCTGGTGAATTCCATGCCCAGGATGATTAAGGCAGTGGTGCTCAAAAAATATTGACAATAATAATGGCTGTATGTTGAGTTATTTTCAGAGGACAGTAAATCTGTACTGCTATACAAGCTGCACACTGACTACTCTGAAATATAAGTTTCATTTCTATAGTATTATCTTTTGAGAAGAAACACTAAAACGGTTGCTGAAATGAGAGGAGTGTACTCACTTTTGTAAGATACTGTAGCTCACTAATGCTTCACCACAAGGACCTGTTTACTACTTCAGAGCCTCACTGTCATTACACATTCCCAAAAAAAACAGGGTTGGCCGGTGTGAGAACATCTTATCTAAGCATCAGGTTTTAATATGGTATCAGGGTAAAGTTAGATCAAACAGCTCATGATAAGGCCTTATGTAACATAAGCTTGTTTAGAGTTGAACCCTGTTTTATACCAGATATACCAAAAACACAATGTTCCCTCTAGAGCCTCTTTCTCCGTCAATCAAGCCGATCGAAATTGTACTCTGCGCTACTACAATGAACGGAGAGCAAACAATATATCGAGAACTCATTTAAGCCGTTCAGCCTCTTGGATCAAAATGTACTTCAGAAATGTAGCGCATCCTAACAGGAGCCAGATCAATTCTCAAGTTCCCAAAATATGACGTTTCATACGCCATCTATCGATGTCTGTCACTTTTTCTAAAACAAAAGGTACAAATCCCCCCACTATTGTGTATTCGTTGCATTTTCCTCTAATGCCCGGTTGAAGCGTAACTAATGTGCAAACCTGTGACTGGGCACATGACCGGTTGCTTTTAAAGCTAAGCTGTCATGTTAAAAAATTCAAGAATCCCACAATCGGGCTGCTTTCCAGCGGCGAGTGTCAATTGAGCTTATGTGTTTACTCACTGGCCGCCTTCGTCCGCATGTTGAGAGATTAGATGAGGCGAACGCGCCAATATGAACGCCTACACGCTCCTTTAGTGAAAAGAGGAAACGATAGCAGGAAGAACAGAAAGGCTAAGTCCCAAGCTGCACAATAGCACACTTGGGTATAGTCTGTAATTTCAAAGGAACTTCGGTAGAGATCTCTGAATTGATTGACAGCCAAGCAGGAAAGCCCTGATTTATAATAGACGTAAGGATATGAGAGATATCTGCAGCATCGTTGGTTTTTTCAATGTGAATATTTCCCAGGTTTTCTTTTAGGGGGAATTTATAATTATATTGAAATCCTGAATGTTCTAGTGATCTTATAATACTCATTTTAAGTGAGTTCAAGTAATCAGACTTTAAACTAAACATTTTGACTAAAGACGGTTTTCCGATTGCTTAACCACTTTGACTAGGCCCTTCAAGAAAAGGTGCATAATCAAATACTTCATGTTGACCGAATTTCAGACTGTCTATCTTTAAAAGCAGCTTCACTGGCTGAAACGTTCGCCTTCCAAAGCATGACGCTGTTAAACGAGAGAGAGAGAGAGAGAGAGAGAGAGAGAGAGAGAGGACGCTTTACGTGAGCCAGAAAAACATATTTTAGAGATCGCCGTGTTCTTGTTATGTAGTGATGTGGCTGAATATAGAGCGATGTTTATTTTCTTCGGTACATTTCACAGTCATTATTTTTGTTCTGTTCAATTCCCTGAAAAAAAAATTAGTGTATTTTTTTTTTTAAGTATAGATACAGATCTGTCTAATAAGGGCCCTGGAGACAATTAAAAGCATCTGATCTGTATTTAACAACAAAAAAAAAAATTCAGACTTTTTTTTGCTCATGTTTTTTCCTGTGTATTTACCATTACTCAAACTGCATGAGAGTTCTCGTCTCTTTCCACCCATCTCCCTTACACAAACGGGTCAGAATATAGGGCCTGATGGGCTGAATTAGGTCAGGCGTGAGCAGATAGCAGACAGAAACAGGATGCAGGCGTGCTGAATAGGAAGCAGATTCCTCTGCTAACCCCAGCATTGCACTGACCCCCCTTCAAATCATGATTTAAAAGAAGCACCTATACGACCACTTTACTTTTTATTAAAAATCAAATCATGGGACATCAACATGATCCTGAAACTTGAATTCTCCTGACACTGTATAATTGAAGCTGGAATTAGATTAGAGGGGTTTAATATGCATCGAATGCAATCAACAGAAATTTAAAAGGTCAAGAAAAAAAATCATAAGCAATGATTATTTTAAATGAAATAATCACATTATATATCTATCTATCTATAAAATCTATGATCTCTGTCTTTCTTCCTTTCGCTAGCTCTCTAACATATATATAAGTTTTTTTTAAATATATACATGAAGAACCTTTCCGTCTTTGACCCACGTATGAAGACCGGCTCAGTGCAGGCTATTTCCTAGGAGTACATATCTGTAGTTCATATTAATCCTTTAATTACTCGCTACTATAATTACTACCTTCTGTCTGGACCCTTGCTGTAAGTGTCTGCTGCTGGTTTTTATTTAATAGTTAAACACTTATTTAATGTCTCCTTGTGCACATTATAGGGCAATGGATGATTTGCAAAGCCTCAGTCTGCTCCTGAAATAAAGTCAATTCAACAGGTGGATGATGCATAACATAACACATGAGCTATAACAAAAGGGGCATCATGAAGGTCTGGATGCTGTGTGATCTAGTCTGGTAAATTTGAGGGCACAGGTTATTTTTAGAAAAATGTCCTAAAAGCCCTTCTAGACGTTTTATAACTGTTACCAGGAGAAGTAGGTCAAGCAAAACATGCTGCAGGTTTTCACACATACACACACACACGTGTACATCATCAATCACTAAAATCCCTTACCTATTTCCACAGCTTGGTTATACTTCTCCAGAGCACCCTGCAGCTCTTGTTTCTTCCACAAGCTCTCCCCCTCGAGCCAGAACCTCCTGCATTTACTCTCCGCCTCGAACCACTTGTCGAGCAGGCCGCTGAGGATCACGTTGGCCCGGAGGCCGCTGGTGCACCCTGATCCGCTCAGACTGGCGCGGCACGACATGCACTCGTGGACCACGGTGTCCTCCAAGCACCGTTTGCAGTACGTGTGGCCGCACACGAGCGTGGTGGGCTCGGACAGCAGACCCCGGCAGATTCGGCACGAGAACATATCGAGCGCGTGCACGCCGCCCCCACCACCGTCATCTAACTCGTCCCGGTCGAAGCAGGTGGCGGCCGCCGGCTGCGGGGGCTCCTTGGCGCGGAGCGAGCGCGCGATGCTCTCGACTAGCGGCCGCAGTTCCTCCGCTCGGAGCCGCTGCAGGTCCGCGGCGACGCAGTACGAGTCCAGAGACTCGGCGATCCGCCCGGCGCGGGCCAGAGCGTCCGCTTTGCGGAGACAAAGTCCCCGGTCGGGCTTGTGGAGCTCGGACAGCTGGGACGAGTAGATCTCGATGGCCAGCTCGTAATCCCCGGCGCGGCATGCCTCTTCAGCCACTTCCAGCATTTCCGCGCACACACCCGGGGCGCTGGGCTCGCGCCCGAAGTGCTCCGCGGAACTCTGAATCCCGGTGTCCATTCTTACTGAATGTTTCTATTATTTCAACACGGGAATAAATAATAAACAAAACCGAGCGAGTCCAAGTCCCAGGTTTTATTTGGTGACGATTCCGAACGCTACCTCCCTCATGCTGTCCAGGGCAGAGTGACGTCACAAGTGTAATTCAAACGCCCTAATGACTCGTGAGGTCATTAACCGGATCGCACGCGCACTCCCTCCTTCTTTAATCGCCTATTAATTACGTAAATGTTTCACAATCCAGATCTCCCTAGCTCACGCTGTTTCTCTTTCCAAACACACACACACACACACACACACACCGGGGTCTGCGCTACACGGGACGCCACTTGTAGAACCATTGATCTTGATTGGGGAGGGGTGAGAACAGGAACGTGGTCTTGTGGTTCAACACACACACACACACACACACACACACACACACACACACTCTGGTCAGACGAGACAAAAGCGTTAAACCGGTGTATCGCGGTCACGTTTCAGGCGCGAGCGACACGCAACGGCGACGCCGACGATCTAATCGGTGCGTCCCGCGGTCCCTCTAGAAAGCACGCGCTCCTCCGATCACGGCTGTCCTCCGCACGACCCTGCGCGCTCGCGCTTTCGCCTCCTCTCCCCGCTTTCCGACGCGTCGCTTTTCCATTCTGAAAGCCCCTCCAAACCCAGTCCGAGGAGTCCATTTCATCCGGCATGACACGCCTTAGCTACATAATCATCATCATAAGACATCATCATCATCATCGTCACCAGCTTTATAATACAAAAAGAAGAAGATGAAGATCAGTAAACCGGGAGGAGAAGCGCTCCATCCACCCAGCTACATAACAATAAACACCTCGCTTTAGCCCCGCCCACTACACCACACGTGACCTCCAAAGCCTCCTCCCATTGGCACATTATGTAGCTCACTTATATAATGACACACACGGGTTGTGTAACCCTAAAGTAGGAGATAACACAACTAGTGTTGACTACCCTACACCACCTCAGATTGCCCTGTCAATCACCCCCTCCCCCAAAAAAGTTATGTACACATGTGTTTTTATAAGTTTTTATATAACAACCTAAAATGCAAAGCAATGCAACAACCTGTACAATGCTTCAGACTGAACAGAGTGTAACCCATAAAACCTTCCCCACAGAGCCTCTCTTTTCCTTTATACTTTATCTATTTTTACTTCATTTCTATTGATACATGTTCAGGAAGCAGTTCCTCCTTAGAACCGGTTCCAAAAGTAGGTCCGTCACATAACCGTCTTCCTATTAGATCTGTCACATAACCCTGCTTCCATAATACGGTCTGTCATGCAATCCTGTCTTTACATAACCTGGCATGATTATTCTAAACAGAAAGGTACGAATGCTCTAGAAGAATCCCCACCACAGACAGCATGTTGTTTAAGAGATATCATTTGATATTGCCTACGACTGGGAATTTATATTCAGTCAGGAAAAGCATGGGGCTGGTGTGGCACTAAATGGAGTTTAAAAACATGTGTAGAAGGTGGTACTGGTGATGTGTTATAGAGAAAACGTAAAAAAAAAAATATATAGATATATGTTTATATAAATGAGACCTGGGATGGTGAGGGAACGGTTGATAGGTGTTAACCTTAACATTCCTCAACATCAGAAATAACTATAAATTAATTAAAATTATTTTTTGAGTTGTATCTATTTTATAAACATTGCTTTTTTATGCTTCTTAGAACCATTTATTACTTGTTAGATTAGTCTTATTATTTTCTGGACTTATATTTTACCTTTGAGAGCAGTTCCATGTTAAAGTAGGTCGGTCATATAACTGTCTTCCTATTAGGTCTGTCACATAACTCTGCCAGCCAAGGACATGCCAGTTAAAGAACCAGGAAATGATCTAATTCACTGACTAGAAATATTAAAAAGACTATTAAAAAAATAGTTTGATCTCATTTACAATAAGCCTTAATGAGTGCTTTATTAATTACTTTCATATAATGTGATTTTATCAAAGCAGATGACTTTAATGTTTCTTTAATGTCCATTCAAATGCTATTAACCCATTAATTATTTTTAATGAAGTGAGTATCAGAGACCATCAGCTTCTTCTGTAACGCACCAGATGCATATTCAGCCTTTTACTATTTAAACCACTACACCTGCATCTAGTCATAAGAACAACAACAACAAAAAATGCCAATACGAACAAATCTGTACCATTGTACTTAAAGCACTGTTGAATTCTCGATTCTGATTGGTAAATTTCTTCTTAATAACAGCAGCTTAATGACAACAGTTGTATTACATTACGGTTTCTATAGTGGTATTTTGTGGTAAATGCTCGACTTATTTGGATGCTTATCATGAAGTCTTCAGTATCAGCAGCTTGTAACAATCAGAAATCAGTAAAAGCATCAAGATGCTGACGAGGATGCTGATGAGGACGCTAATAATATGATCTGGATAACAAACAAAACAAAACAAAACAAAAAAAATATATATATAAATACATACTACACACTATATTGGCAAAAGTTTTGGGTCACCTGACCTTTCCTGCTATATGTGGTTCTTTTCCAAATTGTTACCACAAAGCTGGAGGCACTGAATTGTATAGTATAATAACTTTTTTCATTCATTTGAACTTGAAAACCCAAACCTGTTCCAGTATGGCAATGCCCCTGTTTGAGCTCCTTGAAGATCTGGTTTACATGCTTTTGAGAGGAAGATCTTGAGTGCCCCGCTATAGAGCTCTGATATCATCCCTAATTCACCCCCAGGCCCAGGACAAATATCCATAAGCACACTCCAAAATGTAGTGACACATCTTCCCAGAAGAGTGGAGGGAAATATAAGAGCAAATTGGGACTAAATGTGGAATGCAATGCACATACAATACTTATGACCAGGTGACCCAATATTTTTCTTAATATACTGTGTGTAAATATGCGGCATTTAAAAAAAAATAAATTAAAATATTGTTGGACGATTGGTGCAGTTTATGTAAAATAAAATAACTTTGCTTCTGTCTGTCAAATAACTAATTAACCTCCACATTACCTCTGGCTTACTTCATAAACTGTTCTATCAGAACAATACAAGTCTCATGTCTGTGACTGAAGCAGATCAGTGACATTACTTGCATGAACACATTGAACACAATGTTCTCTTCTGTAAAAGAACACTCATTTGAATATTTGGTACAGAGCCATATTACGTAAAAGAACAACAAATAAAAAGGAAACAATGATAGCATTTAGCTTAGGTAACCTTTTCAACCCAACCTGATATTCCAGTTATTAAAAAATAAATAAATAAAGACTTTCTAAGAATTTGTCAAATAAAAAACAAACTCAATCCTGAATTATTTGGATGAACAAGAATATTGTGGCATATATTTTTACCTTCTTTGAAGCACAATGTCCATACAGTCCAATCTCTTTACTTACAGTACTTCTATAACATTAAGAATAACCTCAGGGAGTTCCTTCAGTGTCATGAATGCTTTAGGCAGAAGATCTTAGAGTCCTCATGTTTAGGAACAACGAGGCTGGATGGGATTTACTCGTTGTATTTGTTAATTAATAATAGTAATGAATGTCTTATTTAAAAAAGATATCATGCCCCCAAATGCTAAAAAGCAATTCAAAATACAACAGACATATAGTTTTGTTTCCAGACCTAAAATCAAGATAAAGAAGAAGCTAAATTATGACAACCGGGGAACAACCTAACATATTTTTTTTTTCTATTATTATCTTTATATTCTACTTTAACCTCGCTGTTTTAGGTTTAAAACTAATCCCGAACAACTAACATTGCCCTACTGCTATAAGTACAATTTACACTATATGGTCAAAAGTTTGTTGACACCTAACCATCATACCCTTTAGTGCATTCTGTACATTTCTTTCCAGAGTTCTCCTTTGAAGGTTTCCAACTAAATTTTTTAAATGTGGCTGTGAAGAAAACAATGTTCCTCGTCTTGAGAACACTCCACAGTGAAACATGGTGGTGGTAGTATTGTGTGTATCATGAGGTTGCTTTTTATTAGCAAAATCTGAAAACTGGTCAGGACTGAGAGCTAGATGGATCCAAATACAGGATAATACTATAGAAAAACAAACGTTTTAATCTTTAAAAGACTTGAGAATGGTGGGAAGGTTTACTTTTAAACAGGACAACAATCCTAAAACATACAGCTAAAGCTACACGGTGGAGTTGTTAGAAAGGTCCAGTAAATGCCCAGACCTCAATCCAACTGAGAAGCTGTAGCAAGATCGGTGCTGGAGCAAGACGAATAGAAAAAAATATGAGGATGCAGATGCTAAAATTGGCTTTACCGAGTGCTGCACTTAAAGAGATGAATGCTTATGCATCAAACGAATAGCTGCGTTTAGGTTTAATTAACCCTTGCAGAGAAATACATTGTGGAAATTAAATGGCAAAAATCCTATTTGTGTCCATGTCAACTCAGGATTTTAACACTACCGATTGTGGAAATTTTTTAAAGATGGGGATAAAAACATACACAGGGCATTGTAGTATAAACCGACTAAGCATTTACCGAGGGAACGTGTTGTTTACCTATATTTATTTAATGTAAAACAGATTATGTGATCACAGCAGGCTAAGTTGGTGCTTTGTTTGCCTAAGATGACAAAGTCTTCAGGATCGCAGCTGTTGTATATGTTTGGAAAAGGCTAAGACTTTATAATCTAAAAGTATACATGCAAAGCATATTGCTGGATAATGCTTGCAAAAACAATAATGCCTTTTATAGCTTTAATGCCACAGCAAACTATAAACATTAGCATTTAGTGCTGGCCAAAGTAGCAAGTGATATCCTGTCATCATCATTGTGCAACATCTCAACCTGCACAACCTACTGATCAAGCTGTTTGTGTTTACTGGTTTTTCAGGAACTCTGCTCGCCAGTTTAAAGCCTGTCAACAAACTGGAACAAACACTGAAGAGTATCAGATGCTTGACCATCTGTTGTCTGTGTAGCCATTAGTGCATTCAGAGCAACCCATGAACAATGGAGTATGATTATAGATCAACCAAAGACAATGAGAACCCTCTAACGTATATCTGACAAATAACAAGCTGGAATGGAATAAATAAATCAAATATATGTATATAAATGTGTAAGAAAAGAAATAATGTGTTTGTACACATGTATTCCAATGTAGAGCCAATTTTCAGCTCATGGTATGTATTTAATTTTTTTTTTTTTTACCATTGATTATTATGTAGTCATTTTTGTCATAATACAGAATACAGAGCTCGATGTGCTACAAAAGCCCCACCTAAATAGGTCAAAAGTCTATTCTGGGATTCAGGACAACAGTCTATAAAAAGTAACAACATCTTTGGTTGTTTTTAATGGTGAACTAGTTATTGCACAATCAAAATGTTGATCATCATACCACTGCACTTGGTCTGTTGTGAGCTGTGTGCAAAAGCAAATACTTTCCTCGAAAGTAGGCTAAATGGACTTAGGTATAAATCCGAACTCCTTTATTCACCCTACAAGCTATAATCACATAAAATGCAAGTTATAATAAAGAGCACTGTATAATGGCTCACAATGGCTGCCTCGAGCTATTTTGATGAAGTTAGTCTCCAACGTGCGCTCATTTCACATGGCACGTGTTCAGGCTCTGCAGCTGCTGCACGATGACTCACCAATTTATGAAACCTATCATAATACTCTTTTCGCTCGTCTGCATCATCCTGCTATCACATGTATGAGCAAGTTTAGGTGCTGGCTGGAATGAGCCACTTCCGTTCCAAAAGCTTCAGAGAAATACGGAAAGGCCCAAAGGTTCGCTTATATAATTGCCCTCTCTGGGAACAGTCATATATTTCTTAGAAAATCATGTTTGGATTGTTCCAATGGTCCTTAACCAAATCAAACATTCAGAGTTCAGAGATCAGAATGATGTTTGGTTTTGTTACCACAGCGCTTAACCAAATCAAGAGTTCAGAGATCGCAACAGTGTGTTCAAAAAAACTTATTTACCCCCCAACAATTCATTTACAAGCTTCCAAATAACGATGACGTAATCAAGTACTCGAAGTGGAATACAACATGAAGAGAAATGCAGAAACAGGAGAATGCACTCCTGAACATCAGCCTAAGATTGTTTTCACAGCTGGCGCAGTAAACACAAACGTACTGCCTACCTACTCGTTAGCTTCATTTTTTAGTGATCTGATGCCTGCTAAGTGCAAACAACCAACATCTTTAAGCTTATTTTCCTTAAAAAAAACACCATCTGTTGCGTTATATCTTCTTAGATCTTAAGCAGACGTTCTTCCACTGCACTGTATTCCAAAGCTGCTTTCATGTACCACTGTTAACACCTTTGTCATCTTCCTCTTTTACCTCCCCTGGGGGGAAACCCAGGTTTATCTTCAATGCTCTTGTACTACTTTGTTAAAGTGATGTTTATTAGGAGAGCCCCTGGAGCGGAGGGTGAAATGATTGCAGACTCCATGTGAAAACCTGAAAGTCAGAAGATACAACTAACTGCTTGTTAACTCGACTCTAGCTTCTGTGAATTACCTGTAGATATTAGTGATGAGGCGTTCACGAACGATTTGCTCTTCTTTTATCACGTGACTCTATACGATATGCGGTGCATTACAAAGAAAAGAGAATTGAGAAGTTCATCTCATGAATATTCTGGTTAAAATCACTCGTTTTTTTTTGTCAGGTGACTCCTATAGGTGCTATGAAGGTGATTAAAGAATTCAATAAATTAAATAAACTAATTGAGTTTAGGAGAATGCTGAGGATGGAGCTGCCAGGAAGGAGGATAAGAGGAAGACCAAGGAGGGGGTTTATGGATGTGGTGAGGGAAGACATGCAGGTAGTTGGTTTGAAAGAGGTGGATGTAGAGGACAGGGGTGTATGGAGACGGATGATCCGCTTTGGCGAACGCTAATGGGAGAAGCCAAGAGAAGAAGAAGAAGAAGAAGAAGAAGAAGGAGAAGAAGAAGAAAGGAACTAATTGATCCAATCTTCCCATCAATAGTAGATTTTGCGTAAGAAAACAGGGAAGTGGTAGTTTAGCGGTTAAGATGTTGGCCTTCTGATCAGAACGTCATGAGTTCAAATCCTAGCACCATCAAACTACCACTGCAATATAGTAAGTCAAATAAATCCTAGATTACCAACAGGGCGTTTCTTATTATTTTAACTATCACAACTAAGAGTGCCAATTATACTGGAGTTCACTGTACATGGCAGCTGATGGACCTGCTGTAGCGTATTTGAGTCAGTAAGCTGGATTAACTTTAAAGTGTCTCCTTCAAAGGGCAAATGTGTTTAGATTGGCAACAAATTCGCTCATTCTAACCACTATTTCTGCAAGTGGTTACTTGTAAATGACGCCAGAAGTAGTAATAAAACAGGTTTATTTGCTTTGCTTCTCCTCAACCGGCCTCACCCCCATCTCCATTTTTTTTTCTTTTTCCACCTCGGGCTCACATGCCCTACAGCGCACAGGTCCGTGAGCACATTATCGCTTAATGAAAAGGCCTTTACACAGCGGCGTACGGTTTCCTTCAAGTTCCATGTGAATTAACTACGTGGGAATTGTATAGATGGAAAAAAAGACCTCTTGGTTATAAATGAAACCCAGCGGTCACGCGATTCAACAATAGAGAGCATGCAACACGGCACACAGAGGACGGCGAAAGGGAGCGCGTTGCCGTGGCAACCGCGGTTTTGCCCACACTCACGTTTCCTTCAGAAATGACGGCCTTTTAGATTGACCCTCAAGTCACAGATGAGACTCTTAAGATGTTGTGGCTTTCAGGAACTCAAAGCACACCTCAGAGTTGGGAGTTGTGTTAAATCAGAAAAAAAATTAAAACTTGACGTTTCTATTTCGTTTTATATGTTACTAAGAACACAAACACGTTTTTTTTTCTTTCTTTTTTCACGTTTAAAGATGTTAACTAAACTGAAAGTTTACCCATCACCCTTTCCAACTGTGGCTTCTTCCCATTAATACTTTACTTCCTGTAACATGACCTGATATTTCCCACTTGCAGCTCTACTCTGGATAAAATGATCGGCCTATCGTGCTCCAATATTTAGTTTATTGATTAATTAATTATCGAGTTATTGATTCTGATCTTGACTGATAATTTGCTATAAAAACGATATTTCATGGGGAGACAAAGAAAAGTGAGTCACATCCTGGTTAGGATTTATTCCAATGTACTGTAGATTGTTTGTCACCTAGGGGACGTGATGAGAACATGGTGTCCTTTAGACGTTGTTCCCTCTAGTGGGTGATGCACTCACTTACTGAGAAAGCAGCTCGAGTACCAATTCATTCTTCTGGCGACTATGACATCGCATTAAGGGAAAGATTTCTTATAGCGCCGAAAAAAATGGCGTGTATTTGCTTTTACTTTTGTCGAAAGAGGACAAATTGAATTTCCAGTCATTTTAGGATCTAAAAATTCTTGCAGGTCATCTCAGCACACAGTAAGAAACCAGACTATAAAAAAATAGTGCTTGTGGTGCATTCTGGTCTATAGAACTCTATAAAAAAAACAACTAAATACTAAATAGGTCAAGTGTCTATTCCTGGACTCGACACTGCAAACTGTGAAAACTATTTCCCCCCCCCGGTGGTGGTGGTCTATTTTATAGACAACACTTCGATTACTAAAGTTCCAGGTCAAGTCCCAGTTTATCCTTTTGTAAGTTAAGAGAAAATAAATTTAACGTTACCTCATATAGTATTATTCAGCTTATGTCAACAAACAGCTTAGGTCATTTTAAAGGCAAATCTTAAACATCTATTATATAAACTACTGAATTATTCAAATTCAAATGAGAGGTTAAATGATGGGTCCCAACTGATTATTACCGTAATTTCAGGACTATAAATCGCACCCATATACAAGCCGCACCCACTGAATTTGACAAAGATTTTTTATTTTAAACATAAATAAGCCTCACCTGTCTATAAGCCACACAAATGTACTTTACACAGGCTTTAACGAAAGACTGTGTCTATTTCACGTTGTATTGGGTGAGATATGTTGCATTTCCTTTAGGAGCATAGCGGTGTTTTGGGAATAGCATGCCACTGCATTAACCGCTATTACTGCATGTGTGCAAGACCGAGGAATATGTCCTTATTATTTTCTGATGCTTATTTCTAAGTTTCTTTGACTAACCCGTAACGATGTTGCCAAGAAAAATAAAAAAGCACGAGTTTTGGAAACCTGTCTGTGCTTTTATGATTTCTGTTGCAACTGTAGTTAGTGAGCTCTCCCTTCACCCAGACTCAACACGTTACAACGGCTTGTATCTAAAGAGTAGGCGACTAAGAAAGTCATTGTTCACTGTCTTCCTCCTACCTTTTACAACTTTTTCTCACAGGAGTTTATTTTTTGGTATCGTCATGCGTTTTAAAAGAAATAATTTTCTCCGGATGCGGTGCAGCTCAAAAAGCGTTTTTCCGTTTTCATCCGGAAATTTCATTGGTCTAATGTTATGGGGTTCAGTTTTTTGGCTTGAAGTTTGTGAAACCGGGAAAACCCCCGGAAAAATTCATAAATAAGCTGATTCGTTGTTTAAGCCGTGGGGTTCAAAACGTGGGAAAAAGGTAGCGGCTTATAGTCCGAAATATACGGTATTTATCATGCCAAATTATGAATCCTATTTAAGATATGAAATGGATATTTTTATATAGCAATTCTTATCACTAATGTCATATTACTGTTTTTGTGGCTCCTCAATATAAAAATATTTTCAATATTTCACAACCAGAGTTTAGCCCATCGATCCAGATTGTATAGTAACAGAAACATTACTGTTGTTTCCTGTTACATTGCCATGCAGTTGGGATCCAACTCACACATCCTAAACATGGACAATGAAACTGCACAGCACCAGGCATCATGGTTTTCCCTAAAGACAAAGACGCTGTGTGTCGTCCATGAGGTTTTTCTCTAGAGAATACAATCAGGGCGTTCTTTCCCCTCGGTATTCGGGCCGAAAAGGATCTTGTGCTCGTCGCATAACTATATGAATGCATCTATGTATGTAAATGTAAAGAAACTAATAAATATTCTTTGGTGAATTCTGATTCAAAGCAAAATACCAGGTTCAAGTAGAGAAACTGATTTGTTATGTTCACATTACCAGGCTGACACAAAAATCATGTGAATCTATTTTTGTAATTCTGAAATTATTGAAAGACCTGAGGCTCTTTTATATGTGGTTTTAGATCAAATACATTTGGTCACAGAACACGAATGAAAATACGGTCAGGTCGGCAAAACAACAATCGAGGACGGTAATAGCAGTAGCTGTATTCAGTGATAGAAAGGGATATTTTGTAATTAGCTTAAAGTGATTCAAACAAAAAAAAAAAAAAAAAAAGGAAGGAACTAAAAGTACAATATTACCTTGAAAATACAAGGTTTTTTCAGGTGCTTTTTCACTGAAGAGAGAGCAAATAGGTATTTAACTATAAATAAAGATTCGCATTCAGTCCAAGATATTTAGATTGTTTATTAGAAAGCAATAGAGGGGAATTTTTTTGTATTATTCTATTAGTAGGCAACCATTTCTGTAGGAAGGGGGGAAAAATTACATTTCAATATGAGTGCATTAATAAAAAAAAAAAACTAGATCTCATAAAGGTAGTCTTTAGGTCAGAATACGTATCTGTTATTTGCTTTAAAGTGACTTTTTCTTGGACGCAGATCTTTTTAGATGATCTCCTAACAACTCTCATGCCCCATAATGAGGTTGTAAAACCCCCGCCCCACCCGCCAAACACACGTCAATTCGGTTTGACCGAAAGTTATAGGAAGACCAGATTGACATCAGGACCACTTCCTCCAGTTACAAAAAAAAAACCCAAAAAAACTCTAATAAATACAAATATCAGTCGAGCAGGAAGTCAGGTCTGTGGTACCCAAAAAGGCTAAAATCCCCCTGGTAGCAAGCGTAAAGTCGCCGTATGTCCCTTTTGCTAATCCCAGAGAAATAGCGTTCAACTTTGGTCCGGTTGTAGCGCGTTATGCCTTTAGGGATGCTGGGGTACGATACCAAGTCCTCAATTCCAGCAGCTTTGAGGATATACGGAGCATCTTGCTCAAGTGTCTCGTGATGGCCGATTACATCATAGGAAATGTCACAGGGAGCACAGAGTTCAGCGTAGGTTAACCAGTGGATGACGTGCTCTCCGAACTGGCGGTCCAGATGTTTCCGGCCCGACTCGTCACCCAAGTAGCGCACAAAGTCCTCGAAGTGCAGGCCGGCGCTCCCTGAGGCGTCCCGGTGATTTTTGCGGTACTTGCGGATGATGGCTGGGGCGATGCTGTGCTTGTACCATGGCTCGAAACGCGGGTTCTCCATAAACTTATCCTTGAAGGCTGATATGAGGCGTTCGAATGGGTCTCGGACAATGAAGAACTTAAAGTATGTGTTTAATCTGAAATGATTTAAAAGAAAAATGTAAGTGCTGTAGTGGGATCATGATATTAGAGGTGTGTTTTTTTTTTAATAGGCAGATAACAACAGGGTCTCACTTAATCTGATGAGGGGTGTAACAGTAGACATCAAAAGATGACTTCAAAAAAATTATAATTTATAAAATGCCTGCTTGGTTTAAAATGTAAAACAACAACGTTAAAATTAAAAAGAATAAAGCTAATTGATGCAATACACTTATATTGATTACATTGAGTACTCCAATAAATAGGCACAAATTAATTTGATTATATAAAATTAAACAAATTGTAGATTGAAAGATCTAAAGATGTGATCTACTTAACTGTTCTACTTCATTCAGCAAACTTTAACAAATATCTTCATTCCTTCTATCCTTAATTCATTTACTCCCTCGATATGCAGAAATTGTCAGGATTTTCTCATTGTAGGTAAAAAACTCTAAGCTGTACGATAAACGTATATAATATATTCGTGAGTGAACTCGATTTTTAACGTTAAAAGGATAGAATTCGGTACACATGTGCACCGTACCGAAAAATCCTGTATCGAAACAGCTCGATACGAATCTGTGTATCGTTACACCCCTATCTCAGATGGTGTTTAATCAATCAGGATGTAGGGATAAATTTTTCTTCTTCTTAGGATTACACAGAAAAATTTTACCGCTCCATTAAAGATGTCATAAAAGTCATTATAATATAGTTAACGTATTTCTAGACAGCTGTGAGTTCTTTCATAATAAAAAACTATTTTCCCTTTTTGTATTTGGAATAAGAAGAAATGTAAATCAGTAGAACACTCTGTAGTCATTACTGCATTATTAAATAGTTCTGTTTATGCACACTAATGCATAGCAGGCTTGATGGTAACACAATGTTCATATAGTTTTATTAAGCTTTTATTGAAATGACAGTTTTATTGTGGATAATAAATAAGACATATTTGGCTGAATGGATTAAATCTGAGAGAGACGTCACCATACCAATACCATCAATGTGCGGTTATGCAATTGTACATAAAATCATTGGGTGTAAAGCAAACTTTAACAGACCTTTCCGCGACCTCTGCGTCACTCATGGAGGACAGGCGAGGTAAGCCGTTTCTCTCGTGGTCATGGACCACGTTCTCGGGTATGTCTTCCACCTTGGAGAATTTTCCTAAATGTTAACAATCAAGACGTGTGAGATAAAATCATCATCATCGCTATCTAAATATAGTGCTTAAATTGTGTGCACTGAACAACCCCCTCTCACCATTGAGGACAATGAGGACCTTTTTCCACTGTGTGTTGCCCACCTTGGGCGTCTGGCAGAAAAGAATCCTGTGTTTGTCGCAAACGAAGATGCGGTCGAGGACGAACTTGCGCAGTGCAGTGTGTGTGAGGTTCCGGAGAGAGGAGTTCCTGCAGATGCTGGATAATAGCTGCAAACGCTGCACAGTCACCGACTCCCAGTCTGAGAGCTCCACCTGAGTTGGGCTACCTGAAGACTACACAAATATAGAACACAGTTCAATATCGATGCTTTTTTTATTTTTTATTTTATAAAATTCCTTATATATTTTCTATATACACAATGTCTTCGTATTTACTAACCCCAACCAAATTTACACTGTATGGACAGAAGTATTGGGACAACTGACTTTTCCAGCCATATGTGGTCCTTTTTCCCCCAAACTGTTACCCCAAAGTTGGAGACACATCATTATATAGGATCTCTTTGGATGCAGTAACATGAAATGTTCACTTCAGTTGAACTAGGAGACCCAAACCTGTTACAGTATGCCAATGTCCCTGTGCACAAACCCAGCTCCATGAAGATATGCTTTACATGGTTTGGAGTGGAAGATCTTGAGTGAACCCTATTGAACACCTCTGAGATGAATTGGAATGCTGACTGCACCCCAGGCCTCCTCATCTCACCTACATCAGTATCTGACTTTTACTAAAACCCTTATGGCTGAGTTAGTACAAAAATCTTTCCATAAAAGTGGAAATGATTATAACAGCAAATACGGACTAAATGTGGAATGGGATGTTCATACATATACACATACACATACACACACACTTATATACACTCACATACATATAAATCAATACATACATACATACATATATCTGTGTGTAGTAGGTTTGGCAGGTCTGGCAGTGCTATTTTGTGTTTTGTGTATTTATCCTACACTGTCTGCACTGTCAGTACATACACAGCACATTATTGTGTTGTCTTGCTCTGGTTGCACACGATGCACTTTATGTGGCGAGGACACATTAACTTTAGTCCTCAGCTCTGTGTTTTTCTATTACGTAGCTCTATGTTGTTTAATGTAGCACCAGGGTTCTGGAGGAACGTTTCATTTTACTGTGTACTGGGTCAGCTAAATATGGATGAAATCACATGACTTGAGTATATTTTAACTTTACATTAGTGATTTCCTTTTTTTTTCTATAGTAACGGCTTGGACAGATACTCAAGGGCAGGTAAGCCACATAAACTGACTTTACAACATAAGCGACTGTAGATTGAGAGTGAAGATATAAAGAAAGCCCTTCAGGACATGCTGTTCTAAAAAAGTCGTTGTCTCATTCCTTACACGCATAATAAACGAGCTCGCTGATTCAGCTCGATTCGCTCACACTGCCGTGATTGGTAATGGAAATAAACTCGATCACCTAGAGAACTAGTCGAGTACCCTGAAGTAAAAGTAAATCATTTTTCTCTCCAAAAGAATTTCCGTGTTTGAATACCGCTTTATTGACTCGCTTAGAGCTAATCCTGTTAAAATAACCTAATTATGTGTTGAATGCTGAGAAACTGATAAGCGAGTGTGAGTAAATAAATGTCACGTGTCGCGCGCTGGAAGCGGTGATGCGTGATGATACTGAATGCACCGCCTGCAGAGAGTCAGGAAAACACAGCAGTCACTTGACTCCGTATTTACTCGAACATTAATAAACCTCTGCATGCAAACAGCATCCTCTGAATAATTGGATACAAAAAAAACAACCAAATAAATAAAATAAAAAAAATTATATAATAAAAATAATAAAAAAAAAACACCATCCAAAAAAACCCCTAAAAAAACAACCAAAGAAATAAAAAATAAAAAACCCAACAACCAAAGAAATAAAAAAACCAAAAAAAAAAAACAACAACCAAATAAAAAATAAATCAATATATAAATAAATAAATAAACCAAAGAAATAAAAAAAAAAAA
>MU535325.1:115004-136314 GCA_024362625.1 Silurus asotus
CGAGCTGGGAAGGATGTACTGCAAGTTAGAGCAATAAAGGATGGAGAGAGAAATGTGTTGACTAGTGAGGAGAGTGTGTTGGGAAGATGGAGGGAGTATTTTGAGCAGCTGATGAATGAGGAAAATCAGGACGTGGTGAAGCAGGACGTGGATAGGATCAGTAAGGAAGAAGTGAGAGCAGGCGATTAAGAGGATGAAGAGTGGAAAGTCGGTTGGACCAGATGACATACCGGTAGAAGCGTGGAGATGTTTAGGAGAGATGGCAGTGGAGTTTTTGACCAGATTGTTTAACAAGAACAGGATTTTGGAAGGTAAGAAGATGCCTGAGGAATGGAGAAGAAGTGTGCTGGTACCGATCTTTAAGCATAAAGGAGATGTGCAGTCTTGCAGTAACTACAGGGGAATTAAGTTGATCAGTCACACCATGAAGTTATGGGAAAGAGTAGTGGAAGCCAGGCTGAGAGAAGAGGTGACCATCTGTGAGCAACAGTATGGTTTCATGCCGAGGAAGAGCACCACATTTGCCTTATTTGCTTTGAGAACGTTGATGGAGAAGTATAAAGAAGGACAGAAGGAATTGCATTGTGTATTTGTGGATTTAGAGAAGGCATACAACAGGGTGCCAAGAGAGGAGTTGTGGTATTGTATGAGGAAGTCAGGTGTGTCAGAGAAGTATGTAAGGGTGGTGCAGGACATGTATAAGAACAGTGTGTCAGCAGTGAAGTGTGCAGTAGGAACGACAGACTGGTTCAGGGTGAAGGTTGGACTGCATCAAGGATGAGCCCTTTCCTGAGCCCTTTCCTGTTTGCAGTGGTGATGGACAGGTTGATGGACGAGGTCAGACAGGAGTCTCCCTGGACTATGATGTTTGCAGATGATATTGTGATTTGTGGTGAGAGTAGGGAGCAGGTTGGGAAGAGCCTGGAGAGGTGGAGATATGCGCTGGAGAGAAGGGGATTGAAACTCAGTAGAAGTAAGACAGAATACATGTGTGTGAATGAGAGGGAGGGCAGTGGAGTTGTGCGGTTGCAGAGAGAAGAGGTGGAGAAGGTGGTGGAATTCAGGTACCTGGGGTCAACAGTGCAAAGTAATGGAGAGTGTGTTAGAGAAGTGAAGAAAAGAGTGCAGGCAGGGTGGAGTGGGTGGAGAACAGTGACAGGAATGATTTGTGATAGAAGGGTATTTGCAAAAATGAAAGGGAAGGTTTATAGGACTGTGGTGAGACCTGCGATGTTGTGTGGATTAGAGACAGTGGCATTGAGTAAAAGACAGGTGGTGGAGCTGGAGGTAGCAGAGCTGAAGATGTTGAGGTTTTTGTTGGGAGTGACTAGGATGGATAAGATTAGAAATGAGTTTATTAGAGGGAAAGCGCATGTAGGATGTTTTGGTGACAAGGTGAGGGAGGCGAGATTGAGGTGGTTTGGACATGTGCAGAGGAGGGACATGAATTATATTGGTAAAAGAATGCTGAGGATGGAGCCACCAGGTAGGAGGAAAAGAGGAAGACCAAGGAGGAGGTTCATGGATGTGGTGAGGGAAGACATGCAGGTAGTTGGTGTAAAAGAGGCAGATGTAGAGGACAGGGGGGTATGGAGACAGATGATCCGCTGTGGCGACCCCTAATGGGAGCAGCCAAAAGAAGAAGAGGAAGAGTTTAATATTATTTAACCAAGCAGCTATTTAAAATTGTTTTAAAAAAGTAAACTGTTGATGTTCACAAATCTTATAATAACTACATACAAAAAAACATAAAAAAAAAAAACGACAAGCAATTTTATGTTTCGCATTTCTTCTGCCAAAATTAAACAGAACTGTAACTTTAAAAATATTATAGAAGCACAAACTGTCTGGTTCCAAAGCCTCAGATTTTCAATGCAAACACGTTTATGGACAGTGTTTCTTCTTCGGCCAAATGTTCATACTGAAGCCACTGCTGGGCCTCTTGAGCGAGTCCTTAACCCTAAGACAGGTTTAGCTAAATGCTTGAATTGGATTCAGTGCCATGTTGTGCCAAATGAACAACTGGTTGTGTACACTGTTAAAGCCATGGTTAAACTGGTCTTGGAGGAGCTGTAAAGAAGAAAAGTTTATTTTTTGCCATGTCACACCTTCTCCATACATGTCAAGACAAGGTGGCATTTTTACAGAACTACATAGCATATAGCTTGAAGCCAGGTCTTTAGTCACAGAAGAGCCATCGACTGCTGTAAGACTGATTGTGTTTGGACTAATGCCATAAGAAAAATAATAAATAAAAAAAGATCTCCTTACAAAAACCAAAACATTTCAGAATAAAATTAAAATGACGAAGGAATAAAACTAAAGTAGTGATTTCTGACATCTGAATAAAATCACTTTCTACAAAGATTAAAGTTAACCATTAAACAAATCAGCATTGAGCAAGTGGAAGAAAATCGGAAAATACCTGATCTGAGGAGCCTGGAGCTCGAACATGTGCAGAATGTAAAACCGCGTAATAGCTTTTCAAATCATTTGCATAACGAGGTTGCATGCTAGGTTTCTCCCGTGTACATATTCCATACTGAAACAACTTTGTGGAGCCGAGCGTAACAGTATGACCAAGGTTAAGATTTACGAAAAATGTGTGTGGAAAAAAAACCCACAACAACAACGGGTTGAATTCTTTCTGCCCAAGATTGTAAAAAGACATCTATATCTGCCATTATTTTCACTCAGCTTCGACTTCATGTGTAACACATCAATAGCAGTAACTACAAAAAACTGTGGTAATGGTTGTGACCAACATAGAACATTATTTTTTATTCCTTCCTTCATTTTTTGTTAGCAGTGGTGCATCTGATGTATATCTACAATGTGGCCTGTATAACACACAACTGGACAACTGTGTTCATAGATCTTAAAGATTTAAGACTTTAAAAAATACTTTTTTATTCATTTTATTTCTTAAAAAAAAAAGTTGATGAACAGTATAATAATGGAAGATGTAATAGTTTATGTAAACCTGACCTAAACATTGCCATACTGAGCTCTGTAATCAAACCCTTTTTTCTGTATTTCTGCACAAAACTCAAACAGTTCACACAGATCATGTGCATCAAATCTCTTCTGGTTTAATTAACTGCGGTTTTTCAACCTTCAATGCACAGGTTGCACAAAAGCCCACATTCTGCCTCACAGTAGCACTGAAGTAAATGCACCTCTAACTTATACGTGTATGTGTGGAATTGATCAGTACATGGCTTTCAGAATTGTCAGGATTTTCCTCTTTTAAAAGAAATTTTTGAAGCTGGACATAAAAAAGCTAGAAAATCCATTAGCGTTAGCCCTTAGCTACTTCCGGGTTGGCGGCTAACGCTATGGATTCTGTAGCATTTTCACGCATGCGCAAAACAAATCGTAGTTCCAGTAACCACAGTAACACTGCATTAACTCATTATACCCCCTTGGCATTGTTTTGTATTTTCTCAAATTTAATAATAATAATAATAATAATAATAATAATAAATGCGCTGGAAGTGCAGGGCGAAGACTAAACAAACTTTTGGTCCGCCACCTAATACGTTCCAGAGGGAAACTCAGATTGTAACAATGTTCCGCAAGTAAAACGGATTACATTTGGTACACCTGTGTACCGAACCGAAAGCCCTGTACCGAAATTTCGGTACGAATATGTGTACCGTTACACCCTTATATATATGTATATGTGTGTGTTCAGTGCAGTGTTTCTAGAATGTAACAAACCCCATAGCTGATGGACATTGTTGTTAAATGTAGCTTAAATAATGATGTTGTTGATTTGGTAACTTCCTGAAATATAGACAGAATAAATATAAAAACATTTCCATTACATATTGTTCATGAGTTGAATATTAATTATAATTATGATGATGATTATTATTATTTAATCAGGTAGACACTTTAGATTAGCCATCCTTATTCTAAAAGTGTGGACAATAGGGGACAAGAGTTTTGGACGTTGGTAATGAAGCTTTGTCCAGTGGGCCTGTTTATTTCAAGGTTTTAAAGCCTACAACTATCTCTTGACCCACTCAATAGCCAGAAAAGCTACATTCAAGACCCTAATCATCATAAATACCCACAAATTATTGATAATATTTGATGATAAATAATTCACTATACATCAGAAAACATCAGCTCATACACGGCGGAAACGCGCATGCGCATTGTCTGCATGTTTAATGTCCCTTTTTTGTTTCTTTTTTTGCAATATAGCGCTTACCTTTCATGTTTAAAAATCGGTGCTCTTCTTTGCGCCATGCAAAACCAATAATATATCATACATCCCCTTTTTATATTTTAAATAATTCCAAAAACATATTGAAATACATTCCCTGTCCATGTTAAACTGCACTGGGGAAATGTACTTAGTTCACATTGTTATGCTACTCAGCTAAATGTTAGCAACCGTAACGTTTGTCTTAAATCATACAATCGAGATAAATATACGAGTGAATTGTCCAAACAGAGCAAAAATCTGTTTTCTGTTCATGCACAGAAAGCTAGCTAACCCAGGCACTGACACTAGCACTAAAAAGTCTTAGTTCAGCGTTTTACTGGACGGCTGTATTACAAACTGCTATTTCTTAGTCGCGTAGTGCACTATTTAGGGTGTCAACGCAATGGCGTCACAACCTATGAAATGCACTAGTGTACGAAGCAAGGAGAGATTTGGGATTGAGCCATCGCCAAGCTAGCTGATCGCATTTACTACTGTCAGATCAGTCCGTTATCATTATACATAGATGTTAGTGATCAGGTTTACCTTTTTTAATAAAAATCAGACGTGGAAATGATATTTTGTGGCGTCTGTTCTCCTCCTGCCGATTCGATCCGACATGTCCGATCATGGTTTTTGGACATTTCTTTTTTCCAGACAGGGTTGCTGATGTAGTGAACCCTAATGTGTGTCCTTTTATTACTATATATACACATCACAAAAGCCACTTCTGCTCAAACTGATATATTATTCATAATAGTGAATATATACTTCTATTTTTTGTGCAAGAGATGAATGCACGATTAATAGATTCGATGAAATTGTATTCTACCTTTAAAAAATGTATTGTGAGATATGCAAACTAGGTCAGTATTCAGGAACGCCCTATTTAACAGACATTACTGCTTATAACTTGGAGTCTTTCTATTTCTTTTTAATGAACATTCCTTGCAAATAATCATTCAAATTACAGAATATACTTGACCTTCTTGAGCACACATGAGATTTATCCATCTACATATGTTCACAGTGGAGTTCATAATGGATTTTGATGTTATTTACAATGTTGTTGTTGGTTTTATTTTTTGGGTGTTCATTTGCCCTAACACTTTCAAAAGCTTAAAAAATCACATTAATTGGAATCCATTTTTCCACCAAGTTGTACAACCTTTCCTGTGCCACTGACTCTCTACATAACGTAAACACCAGGCATAACATTATGACATTATAAAACTATGACAGGTGAAGTGAATAACACTAATTATCTCCATCATGGCAGCTGTTACAGGGTTGCATATATTATATTATCTGCTTCTCTTTCTCTCCCCTTCCCGAGGGATCCTGAGGTTTGGCCAGCTTCAGTCACGTCCCACCTCATGAAGATTATGGACATTTAAAGAAGTAGATGCTGAATTTGCAAACATCCCGAACCATCTAGAGACGTACCAGTGCCAATGGGATCCCACTACATGTGTGAAGTTTTGACATTGGACCTCCTGGAGTGTTTAAAGGTTCTGACATGGAGAAGCTGGTGTTGGATCTGTGATGATCACAAATGTTGAGCTATTTTATGAGTTGCTCAGTAGCTCGTAGTTTTATAAGCATAAAGAACATTACTTATAATCATATACTCCAGTGTTCTGTATTGTTGAAAGATTTATGATCCAACTCTTGATGTCACCCAAATGAGGATGGGTTTCACTTTTGAGTCTGGTTCCTCTCAAGGTTTCTTCCTCATAACATCTAAGGAAGTTTTTCCTTGACACAATCACCATGGCTGCTCATCAGGGATAAATACACACCATTCACCTTGACTGTTGATTTCTCTAAAGCTGCTTTGATACAATGTCTGTTGTGAAAAGCGCTATAGAAATAAACTTGACTTGACTTGACTATATTAGGCACCAAGTGATCATTTTGCCCTCGAAGTTGACGTGTTAGAAGCAGGAAAAAGGGCAAGTGTAAGGATTTGAGCGAGTTTGACAAGCACCAAATTGTGATGTCTAGACGTCTGGGTCAGAGTATCTCCAAAACTGCAGCTGTTATGGGCTGTTCCTGGTCTGCAGTGGTCAGTATTTATTAAAAGTGGTCCAAGGAAGGAGCCGTGATAAACCGGCGACAGGGTCATGGGTAACCAATGCTCCCTGATGCACATGGAGAGAGAAGGCTGGCCCGAGTGGTGATTGTATGCCAAAAATGTTTGTATAACTTCAGCGTTTCATAACACCTGTACAAAATTGCCTTTGGCTCATCTAGACATTGTTTTGCAAAAACACAGTTGTTCACTTTATTAATGAGAACACATAAGAGCTCCTTCTAATGACTCTTTCATTCAGATCATGTTTGTGCAAACAATGTTGTCAGCTGAACTTTTCTTTTTTTAGTGTCATATGAGTTTGCCTTTATCTCTCTGGTTTGCACACGTTTTCTTGGTCTTCCAGGGTTTTGCCATGATTTCCACAGTTTCTTTTAACTGCCATTTTAGACAGTCGTGATTGCAAGTTAAAACTATTTTGATGTGGTTTTATTGCTTAGGGTGCTTAAGTTTGAGGAACCAGAAAATTGATCACACTTTGAAAAAGTTTTTATCCAGGCCAAAAGTGTCCTATCAAGGTCTTATGCATGTGCACATTCAGTGTCTTGTCATGGCCTGGCATCCTTTCCTATGAACTCATGCTCACTGTTATATTGTGGTCTGTGATGCCTGTGAAATTACAGTCACCCCCCGATAATTCGCGGTTTGGAAAATTCAGTTTCTCGTATGGAACCAAACTAACAGCAAGTTTAGTGGATTCTCTTAAAATTCGTGGAAATCCGCAGCGGAATCGAATGTTCAGGAACGTTAGATATAACATTTTTAACGATGTTTTCACTAACAAATTAGATTTTTAAAAAACACACAACATTTAGAACATAACCCCTGAGAGTTTTGGGGGGACCCCTGTCTATGTGATATGTATAACTGTATTATAAGTGAGTGAGAATGTCAGTGTAGATTGTGATATGACTGCCTGCAAGAAACATTGCCCCCAAATTATGTTAAAAGGGATTTTATATGAGATGGTATCAAAACTGATGGCACTAAATGGTGCTATTTTGAGCACGTGCGTTACCACGTCAGCAAATTAAACATGGCGAGCCATTTAGAACAAAGAGCAAACGTGAAATTCTGCGTGAAATCTGTTCGATTTACGTGCGACGCTGCAATGATTCGCTCGAGGAGTTTTGAGTGGTGCGAGTGTTTTAAGCGCGAAACATCGTCACTGAAAGATGACGAGAGATCAGGAACACCTTCAACGAGCTCAACCCAAAAAAAAAATCACAACCATTCAGTCACTTGTGCATGACGATCGTCGGAGAACAATTCACATGCTCTCTCTCCAAACCCTTCTCGCCTTTTCCCCAGAGATCACACTGATTCCCGATCACCTGACGCCATTGTGGAGATACAGTGTGAAAAGCAGAAGGTGCTTTTGATATCTTTTTGATACCCCATAGTAGGGCTGCAGTGCATAAACCTCATCCTACAAAGACGAATAAAAAAACATTAACACATTCTTTCCAGACATTAAGCAGAGAACCGTACAGACCATAATGCTTGACCTTTATGAAGAGGGTGACTGCTGTGCTCTGGGGGAAATTTCCTGCCATAATCATTAATATATATATATATATAAAAGTAGTAATAAAGTCTATCCAAATATTCTTTAATGTTTATCCTAGTGTTTAGCAGTCATATAATTTTTATTTTGGTAGATATGATAAACATGATTGAAGCGCCCTCATGTGGTCCAAAGGTTTCCAAGCGGCAACAAAAAACTTTCCGTTAACGGTAACAGCAAAATTCGAATGCAACTATAAATGAAATGCCAAATCAAAATTTTCAAATCGTAGTCTAATGTAAAAGACGTGCATTAATCCACGTCAGAACGAAGGAAGGATTCAACACTCACGAGAACGTGAAGACGTGACGTCGTTAACGTCATTGTAGGCGTTACTTCACACCTCTAAGCCGAAAGAGACCACCACAGAGGAATTGTCAAAGCATACTTTTATTTTCATCGTCACTTTAAGACAGAGTAACACTTGAAACGCTTGTCCGGAATGCGTTTTCCGACGCTCTACTCGTGTTTAAGGAAAACGGGAGATCGTAATTATGCGTGTGAACTGCACGACCTCACTTTGCGGTTCCTCTATACAGGAGGCGATACGAGTCCCTTGGCGAAAATGATTACTGTTGTCTAAAAAAGCGTTTAATAGAAGCGTAGAACAGCTCTTTTTTGATTCTTGAACTAAATCTGTTGAAAGGAATGGAACATGGAATGTATAAGGGTTCTACACAAATCTTGCAGTCACGTGCACGTTCAATTCATTTAGTGTTACTCGATCTGGACGTGAACCTGATTTATAAGGAATATATGTGCCTGTGTGTCATGATGTGCCTGAAAATGGATAAACGGTACAATACGAGGAATCTGTCCGGAATTGTACGATGTTAACTCCATGCGTTATCCGTGACCGTTTGCTCTTATTGGTGCATGGAAAATCAAACGCAGTGCGGTCCGGCACTGGAGGTCTGTACGAAGCTGAACATTCGCAAGTCTCGAACAGTGAAGGTTACGAAGCCATTTGAATGAATTGTGCGTAAAAATAAAAATAAGATCGCAGGTTACTTGCAGTTCAGAAAATTAATTGTGCAAATGGAGATTGTGCATTCAAATTCTTACGAATGTTAATTTGCGATGTGTTGTGCTGCACTGAAGACCACGATGGTGGACTCGAGGCAAAGAACCGATCCGTTTCTCTCATGGGGCTGTTTTAAGGGGCATCATGAAAACATAATAAGCTTGAATGTTGAATAATGCCTAGAATTAAAGCGCATTATACAGTCATAGAAAGGCAGAGAGAAAGAGAAAGAGAGAGAGAGAGAGAGAGAGAGAGAGAGAGATATACTGGCATCTTGTCTATGCTACAAAATCTCTTGGGATCCCAAATGCAGAACTAAATATCTGACCAAATAATGTGTAATTTTGTGATGCTAAATTACAATGACTCTGTGTACGGGATCTATGTACACGTGTGTGACTTTGAAAAGAAAAGAAACAAGGGCAATAAAATGTACTTGCCCACAACAATCCCACATACTAAAAGACAAAATGGGAAAAAAAAAAAGGAAATAATATTCTGCATCAGATATTTGGATAAAGCTGACGGAAAGATGAAAAACGGAACCACTGTAAACTGTCCCAGAGTTTGTTGCGTGAATGGAATGCTAATAAGACAGTGACGTGGGCAGGATAAACACGCGCCGGCTGCTTGCTGTTAGCTACCGAATGTGAATGACTCTCGGGTCTCCCGCATGAAAAACGATACTGGAACTGGTGATGGAGGAGGAAGATGATGCAACCCGCTTTTCTCTCCTACAACGGAACGTGACTGAAAAGGTACGAGACGGATTCGCCGTTGTGGGTTCTCCGGATGGCCTCGGCTAAGATCATGGAGATGTCGATGACCTAGAAAAGAAACGGACAGATTATAAAGCACGTTACGGAAAACGGCAAGTTGCAGATTAACAGTGGTCGAGGAGCACGTGACACTTTTCTACCCAGCCAACCGTAAATGCAGGACTGGGACGGGACTGATCAAAGTGTCCTTACAGCAAGTATAAACATGAAAGAGTATTTAAATAATCCCCCCCCAAATTTAAACATCAAAGTCATTACATTTCTATTAACTCAAAATATCAAATTCTCATTTTAATTATCTTTATTTCTACTATATTTTATTCAATTCTTTTTTTGCCTATTATTTACACAAATTCATTGTTTAAAGATTTCTACACTGTTTGCTTGCTATAACATCAACAGAGAGAAGAAATGATTTTGATGGTGTCTGAAAATTCCCTACGTTTCCTCAATAAAAAGCCGATTATCTCACTTGCTTTCCAACTCGCAACCTGATTGGTCGAGAGGTAAAACTAGCCATTGTGAGCTACTTCCCATCGGACAAACATGTAAAATGCACTAATCATAAATCTCGCTTTCCCCACCAAAGTCCATGTTGCCAGATCACGAGATGATGTTCTGAATAATTCAGGATCTGAGCAAGACTGAATTGTAGTTTAAGAATACCTGTATTTTGGGGCACTGCTTCATCTTCTCCTCCTGTGGAATGGTGTTGGTGACGACGACGGCCTCGAAGGGAGCGTTGTTGATGCGTGAAATCGCAGGACCCGAGAAGATGCCGTGGGTGAGAATTGCGTAGACCTTTATAGCACCGGCTGAGATCAGCCTGATAACACGACAAGAAAGACGGCAGATATTAGAGATATAACGAGTGGTTCGCTATAGGTGCAATTTTTATTATTAATCATTATTGATCGCGTTATCGCAAATCAATTTTAACGTGTGATTACCGCAGTGTGCGTTTCTGTTTGACGATTTGTATTAAATATATAACTATAAAAGGGCGAAGCAACCTTTAAAGCAACACATTTATTCAAGACGTCAATCATTAATCGATAAACATTTGTTTTACTGATGCGGCAAGTCTGGAATCAAGCACCTAAATCCACCACGATGCACGTATCCGGCAATTAAAACCGTCCGTGTGGAAACATGGCAAAAGTTCGGTTTGGTGTCCTGAGGATTTACGCAACCATAATTTAAAACATTTACAAGAATATTTTCCTTCACGCTCTATGTTGAGTATCGTTAGCTCGAGGGAACCGCATCTAAAGACATCCGTTACCTATTTTACCCATTATATGTAATTGTGTGCCTTGAACTTTATAGAAACGGTTTAAGGAAGAACCACGTATGTCAAAAAACGCAGGTGTCCCAATACATTTGTCCAAAAAGTAAATCTTTCTATTAAGTCTCACACCAAAGATTAAGTTAGGGCAGAAATTCCCTGAGACATCAGACACATTTAAAGTCTTCGTTCCGTTTGGGTCAACAGCACCAACTACATTGCATAGGCCACGCCCACTTCGAGTTGAAATCCGACAACAAATACAGATTATGGATATTTGGTGCACTAAAAATAGAATTTGTGCAAATACTCCTTTTCAGGACACAAAAAGACAGTGGGAATTGATCGTTATTTGTTTTATAATTATACACAATTACTTATTAGACAGTGAATAAAGACTTCATGACTGTGAAATAGGAAAACAAGTGAATTCCTCAGATGAATCCTACAGTTACTACTTGCCCATAGTTTAAAGAAATCTCAACTTGGGCATCATTTAACCTCATTTTTCCCTCAATAATGGCAGAAAAACCATGCCTTGTCATTTCCCTCAGGCTTACCCTCTAACCATTTGAAGAAATTGTACATCAGATTTGATAGATTCTAACTAGCACTATTTTATATCATAAAAAAGCCAGAAGGTTCATTCCAACAAGTGACAATCAAGGACCATGAGCAAACTGTCACTTTCTAAGATGAATGTAGCATTTCCCAGGATGCTTTATAACATCGAGGCCATGGTATAAACCAGTCATGTGTTTACGGGTGCCTTTTTTCCCTTTTTTTGTGCATTGCCTTTTGACCTACTTATCAGCAGCGTGGCAGATGGTCCCACACGTGTCAGCCATGTCGTCCACCAGGATGGCCACTCGGTCCTTTACATCTCCTACCAGCACCATCCGGTCCACCTCATTAGCTTTTTTGCGCTCTTTGTGAATGAGAGCGAACTCCACGTTCAGCCGGTCGGCGATGGAAGTCACCCTAAGGGCATGTATACATATTTAAACTCAAATAATCATGTGGAAATGATGTTGTAATAAATGTAAAAAAAAAAATTTGCAACAGCTTTATCAGTCCAAACTTCCTCACTGAACGTTCAAATAGCAGATTTTGAAATTGATATACATGGCAGCTCCCAAATCGACAGAAAAGTCGGTATTTCAGAAAGTGTATTATACTGACTTTCAAAAAGGCCAAAGATTCAGACTGAGGAAATATAATCGGAAATTTTAAAGTTCATCCCTGATCGTTCAAAGTCTTTTCCGATATTGATTTTTCTTTTTTTTACATTTTTTTCTCTGCCTGTATTTGATTTTCTTGATCTTTTAGATGTCTTCAAGATAAAAGTAATCCTAAGATAACCAACATCTCAGATGTTTGGTCTATTATGACAACAGAACACCCACAATCCTTAACAAACATCATCGTATTTGTTACTCTTCCACTTTTCAAATGCAGTTGCACACACAAGGCTTTTTGGTCTACATTAGAGTTTATATTTGAAAGAAAAAAATATATATATTTTTTTTTACTTATAAGTAAATAAAGTCCACCCCAATGCCTTCCTTTAATTTGCATAATAAACGTGATCACCGAATTACTTCATTATTTACTTAGTAATAAATAAGAAAAATTACAAAAATTATTGGCTTCCTACAATGCAGTTCCACTATCAATGTCCCCCCGCGCAACCCCCCCCTCCCCTCGCTTCCTAACTAAACCAAGTCTATGCTACCCCCCCCCACTTCATTTGTTAAGAAATAACAAAAAAAATAATAAGAATAAACAGTAAAGAATATCAATTTAAAAATAAAATACAAATAAAAAAAGACAACAGCTTGGTTTGGAGCTTGCAATTCAAAAAAGTAATTCTTCAGGAACGTCTCCTGAACCTGTGTAGTCAGTAAATAAAGACGGAGAGCTTTACTGTAAGTGATACTACCTGTAATTATTCATTGGACAATGATCACGTTCCTTCTATGAATTATTTAGACTGTTTCCCTTTCAATCTAACTGGAAATTTCCCTAGAACTAAAATGATCATCTACATTGAAGCTAAAACAAACAAAAAAAAAAGTTAGTAAAAAACAAATAGTTCAATAGATGAAACATAACGACTGATGGTCTCGAGACCTGCGTAGTTGGAAGCAATGGCGATCACGTACAGTAAAGTGATTCATTATCCACTCCACTGTCATCTCACACAGACAAGCTGTTTTTTGAAGATCTTATCACACTGCCAACCAAAAAAATTCTCTTATTGAACGCCAAAGCAAAACCCTTAGCCTTAAGTCATTGACCCTTGACCCTAGCCATTCGCTTACCTTTTAGCACCACCAGCATCAGGTGACACAATAATGCAGTTTTTCCACTCAGGTATGTTCTCTCGGATCCACTGCAGGACTGCAGGTTCTGCGTACAGGTTGTCTACGGCAATGTCAAAAAATCCCTGGAGGCCGAAAGACACCACAAAGTGCAAATTAGATGCCAGAAAGTTTTTTACTTCATTGTTATTTCGGATTATTTTTAATAGAATGATAAAACATTTAATAAACTTCCCATGTCAAATAAACAAATGTTTGAATTACACACACATATATTAGGCTGTCAAGCAATACATTTTTTTTATTCGTGATTAATCGCAAATTAAAAAAAAATCTAAATATATCTTAAATTAATACTTTAAATTTTTCATACTCTAATATCCATATTTGTTTATTATTAGTGAAACCAAACTCAACATTGAGCATGAAGACAAAATATTCTAGCAAATGTTTAAGCAATTATGGTGTTTTAAATTACGCAAATCATCGGGACACCAAGCAGAACTTTTATGTTTCCACACGGACGGTTTTAATTGCTGGACATGTGCATCATGGTGGATTTTGGTACAAGACTTGGTGCATCAGTAAGACAAACATTTATTGATTGAAAATACATTTTCGGTAAAGTTAATTTATTTCTATATATGAATAAGGAAAAGACATTTTGAATAAACGTGTGTTGCGTTGCAAGTTTTAACTTGGAAATAAGAGACAATATATTTAATAAAAAATGGTCAAACAAATACGCATTGCATTAATCGCGTGCTAATAAAATTTGTGCAGTTAATATGAATTTGCATCAACACTTTCATTCTAACAGCCCATTATAATGAATAAATTTTATATATATATACATATACACACACATACACACACACACATCACTGCAGCACACATTTACACACAGACCTACGTCTACACACGTTCTAATTCCCTCTACCTTCATTCGTGTGATTTTTTTTATATTTCCATTATTTCCAGTACTTACTTTGTATTATCAACCACTGATAAATACATTTTAGTAGACGTGTAAGCAGCTGTTAACAGCTATGAAATTTTTGTGTGTCATAACAAACTGGTTTGCACAGTGGATGTCGTTTATCAACGAGCAATTTAGCTCAAACAGGCCTGAGCTTGAGACACATTATTGCATTTGAACTGGAATTGTAAAGAAAAAAAAAAGAAAAAAAGAAGTTGGAATGTGTGTTTTTTCTGTCACAAAATGAAACATGTTTATTAACATGCCGTGGCTTAAACCTATGGCATTTGTTCATATATCTTTAGTATTCATCTTTAATTAGAAATATAGCAAGAAGCACATGGACAAATGTTTGCAAAAGTGGACAAGACTGGTAAGATGCTGGGAGTGAAGGGAGAAAAGAAACGGTCCTATACTCGACCATGTATTTTCTGAATGGGCTGCAAAACTCTGATAATATGAACATTTGTTTGATTCATTAAAATCATATTATACCACAATTGTATCTGACTTAAATAAATGCCAATCGTTGGAAAAAAATGTTTGCATTGCCTGTCAAGTCATTACCTGAATCTGTGAAGCATGGAGGTCCATGGTGATTATATGGTCTGCTCCGGCTACCGACAGCATGTTAGCCACCAGTTTGGCAGAAATTGGTGCACGGCTCTGAAAGGAAATTTTTTTTGCCTTTAGCTTAAACAGCAATTACATTTGCTTTTATTGTAATTACTGCATTATAGCAATAAATCCTAAACCAAACATGACATATTGTACTCTGAATAGGTGAGGTGAATGGATGAGGTGTTATTTTTCTTTTTTTAAGCACTGCAATACAATAGTTTTCCAAAAGGTCTGCCAAACCTGTGACATGGTTTGCACATATGGTCAATGTTAGGAAGTCACATATACTCCGTTTTAAACACTTAAACCCTGACCTTAGTCTCGGCTGTAAAACCGTGCTGTTTTCGTGTCGTAGCCACAAATGCATCTGAGCAAACAAACTGCTATAACATAAAAATAGTGAATGCTGAAGGGTTTAACAAGTTCAAGCAATGTCCTCTAATCTACTGATAAATATTATTCTTCAACTCCAAGTAGGTCATCCACAAAATCTCATGCTCAGCATGAAATAAGATCAATTAAATCTATAATGCTGCATTTGTGACTGAACGTTTCAGCAAAGATTCATCAAAAGGTTCCTGACCTTGTCCTTTTTGTCCTGTCGGGCGTAGGGGAAACAGGGGATGACTGCTGTGACGCGTGATGACGAAGCGATCTTGCATGCATTGATCATGATCAGCAGCTCCATGAGGTTGTCGTTGATTTCTCCACAACCGCTCTGTATGATGTACACATCCTCGCCTCGCACGCTCTCGCCGATTTCCACACTGCAACAGAAAACATGAACAATACGGTTATTCGTATTATTGACATCCAGGTTATAGAAAATTGTGACATTATTAACTGCTTTAATAGGAGCAATACGTTTTGAACGAGCAGGCAATTAACAACTGCGTGTTGTTTTTAATTAATGAGAATAATGGCTTATTAGTATGCATTAAAAAAATATATACATCCATATTACATCTACAGCGCATCACAGAGTAATGGAATTATATAATATTTCTATATCAACAACATAATACAATTCTGAGTATTACATAGGTACTCAGTTTGTTACCTAAACAAAACATGTAGATCAGAAATGCCCAAAATAGAGCCTGCAGATTGGCATGTAGTGACCTTTAATTTGGAAAATTGGAAAACAAGGTGAAAAAACAAATGGCATTTGGGAAAACTTTGGCTTGATGTCTCTCATTAGAAATCACTGAATAGCTCTATTAGGCACTGGACTCTATTGTACAATAAATTGAAATAAAGTACGGTTCTCATTGTACTTCACTGAACCAGAAACATAAAACTGCATTAGTTAATCAGATTACAGTTAAAATTTCATTTTAATATAATGTTTGGCATAATGCATCATTTATTTTTTCAGCCCACAGCCCTTAATTAAGTTGGATTATTGTTGCTTAACAGGAAAAAGTTTGTGGCACCTTTTTATTAAAGATCATACTATTGTATACGGAGCTGCAATATGAAATTATTGCATCAGCTAATCTTACGCTCAAGTTACAGTTCTAACTGACAAATTCCCCTGAATTATAACAAAATGAAATAAGATGAACCTGGAAACAGTGTACAGTGGAACCTCGAAGCTCGCGGCCTCAGCGCTCGCGACCTCGTGACTTTCATTCCGACCGGTGACTCTCATTCAGTTTGGCTCGTGAGCAACCGCAAGCTGCCCAAAACGCTAGTTTTAACATTTCTAATCAAGGTTTCTCTCATTAAAATTGTCTTAAAAATGCTTTAAAGCTATTTTTATTATGTAAATAGTGAAATAGTGTTATTTACTCATTTAAATCGATTTCGTATAGTGTTCTTTGGGTTTTTACTGGGTTGGAATGGGCATATCAAAAGGTTGAGAAAATTTGGAACTCGCGACCGGTCTTGGTCCCTAACCCTCGCGAGCTCCGAGGTTCCACTGTACACCTATTTATACAACTATGATATATATCATATTAGCTAATGTAATAATTTCAAATTGCAGCTCTTTATACAATAGTATGATCTTTAATAAAAGGTGCCAATACTGTATATTACAGTAATGACAGTATTGTATATTACTATATATAGTTTATAGAGTACGGTGCTATAAATCGCTCTGTTTTGCTAAATTATGTACTATACTACCCCACACTGATTACTATTCTCCAAGACTGGGGTCTTTCACATACATATACACATATATTACCAATGCAATTCCAGGTAAGAATGCCATGATTAGTAGATATGTTTTATGATCTATAAACGTGAAGTAATTGTTTTTAACTATGTACATAGCATCAAAGAAGAAATAGTACAGTAAAAAAAGATAAAACTGTAGAATACATAGTTTTGTACCCAAATCTCTAACTGATTTTAGATAGTATTTTTGTTTTTACACAACTGAGCAGTTGTGGGTCAAAAACAGTAGCTTGGTAAATGCTGGAATTTGAACTCATGACCGTTCAATCAGAAGTCAGATATCTTAACCATTGAGCTACCATGTCCCCCACGCGTGTGCAAAGTAAATGATTCTACCTTCAAACCAAAAAAGCATTAATACAATTTCAAGACTTGAACTATACATTTGCTTGCAGTGAGTCTTAGATGTTTGTGTGTGTTTCCTCAAGTCAGCACTTGTGTGAAAAATTCCTGACAGGAGATTGACCTCCCGCTGTTTATGCGTCTTCAACTGTGTCACGTGAGGGGACAAGAAAAAGGGACCATGACAAATCGATTAGGAACAAAAACAAAGTTCTATATGCGAGATTAGAATAAGGAAAAAAAAACAAAAAAACAATTGTATAAGTTCTCTCATGATCTGAGGGCAATTCTTGTTTTCAGGATTCACTTAGTCACCTAGCTTATTGCTACCACAGAAACAGTAGCAGTAGGTTAAGGTGAGTGGTTCAAAGCTTTACAAAATAAATAAATAAAATACATTTATAAACCACTATAAACCCTCGATTTATCACGGTTCGAATCTTGCGGTCTGACTTTATCGCGATTTTAAATTTGACACAAGAAATTAGTAGCATTACAATAAACCGTTAGGTTTTTTGCTTATTTATTGGTTGTAGTATCCTTTGAAATCATCCTTTGTTTAATTATGGGCATATTTGGGGTCTGTTTATCACAGAAATTTGTTATTTTGCGGTCAGTTTTGGCACGAAACTACCGCGATAAACAAGGGACGACTGCATTTTGTTTTGGTTAATTTGGCTACTCAGAAAAACCACTAACAATGAAGTTCAAACTTTAGAAAGTCATGTAGCCATTTTCTACCTCAGGTATACAGAGTTTTTCATGCATTTCAGTAGTAAGACTAGGGGGTACATGTCTAAATAAATAAAAATGCTCTGTGTAACATTATTAAACATAATAACGTCAACATTTCAGTAGCAAAAGTACTAGTGCTAAAAGCACATGTTCTCCCTTAGTAATTCTGAGGTAAAATATTTATCAAACACAGGTAGATGTTCTTCAAAGTGGTAATCCTTTAATCAGTTATCAAATTATTGCTAAAAATATTAATTAAAATTGTTCACCGGCCTAAACAACAGCATGGCCACGTTCATGTTGAACCCATTGACCAGTAGACCCATCAGCACTGGTTTATCCAACTGTGATAGACACTTTTTTTCTTTTCTAGATAATGGTTCTTGCACCACACTCAGGGTGATTTGGTAATCCACAAAATGTAGGTAAAGCTTTGTGGACAGATCTTGTAGATTACGTATTTCAGCACTGTTCCAGTAACCTATGATCATGAGATAACCTGTGCAACACTGTGCAGGATTTTCAGACTAACAGAGACATTTTATTTCCCAGTATGTCAAACTAGTAAGCTACCAGAACTATTAAAAAGTATAAAATGCAGCTACACACAACTAATCAGACCTTTAAGACAAGTTTAATCTTTTGCAAATGCGTTTTCAACCTTCAGACTTTCTGTCTGAGACTTTAAATCTTAACAGCAAGGTCATTTTATAACCAGCAACAAGTCAAACTGCTCACACTGGAAGACCATTTCCAGATCAATTAATTAGGCTCAATGATAGCTATTTATAGTTTATTTTTTTATAGCTAGTTCCCTATAACTGATCAATAAATGTTTGCAGCATCGTAGAATCTGGCACGTTATTCTAGAAATGTTCTGGTCTGCCAGAACAACATGGCCCATGTTTTGTCAGCCAGTAGCTGCATTTTGTTAGCACTAATGTATACCTTGATTTTCTGACCAATTTCTTCCAAATTATTTCCAATACTAGTTTAAACATTTGAGTTTTTCCAACATCGGGTACTGTCTCTATGCAAAACCCTTGGAGTGAGGACAGTATGCTTTGGCTTGTGTCCAAAGTTCATGCGATATCTCATTGGTGACATGTATTTACGTCAAATGACCATCAGATTAGATCAGACACCAATCCATGGTTGAGATCAATGCCAGTACTGACCCTGATACTAATACTCAGTGGCACGCTGGTGTATCTATGAATGTCCAAATAATATAATGATACAGGTACCATACTGTATGTGTTAAAACTGTTATTGTAGTTAAGTGGTTAAGGCATTGGACCAAAGTCAGAAGGTTGCAAGTTCAAATCCCAGTCACTCCAATCTGCCACTTGCTGGGGGGCCCCTGAGCAAGGCCCTTAACCCTCAACTGTTTAGTTGTAAATTGCTCTGGATAAGAGTACTACCAAATGCAATAAATGTAAATGTTGTATACTAATTATTTCCCCCCTGGTTAAAGCTACATATCAAAAGCAATTGCAATCATGTGATGCAAAGACCAATGCATGTGGGGAAATCTGAGTGTTTCACTATTGCATTTGAATGTACAATGAGAACTAATGCAATTCTGAGCAAATCCATTATAAATAAACTGGAGGGTCAATACAAGATCTAATGTGGAGCAATGATCTTCAACCTTTACCTTCTAGATCTGCAGCTAAATAACCTCTGGACATGCATATTGCTTTTTTTCTGGTTGTGTTTACTAAAACAACCTAACAAGTGGGTATGTGATCGTGTGTGTGTGTACGGTCAGAGAAAGTTCTCAGAAAACGTGACACTCGTATAATTCAAGAGAAACCAGCACGTGAGCACCACGGCTGTGTAAACACACACGCGGTTTAAGGTGCACGTGCTACCCCCCACCTCTTTCAAGGATCTCATACTTGAACCCCCCCACTAATCAGAAGATTTAAAAAAAATCTCACCATGTTTCCTGATTGCTGAATTTTTTGGTGATCACTTTGCCCAGATCGAGCCCGAGGCGGTCAGCCACTTTCTGGGACAGGTCATGGTGGGAGCTCCCGCTGAAAAGCACGATGTTGGGCATGGCGGAAACGCGCGCGCTGTGGACACGTGTGCACAAAGGAAATACGGAAAGATCGCTGGTGTGTGAACGCAGATAAACAGTAATCTCCGGGGAAAAATGCACGGAGTTGGAGCAGTTAAAGTGAACAAAAACGGCACGGCTGCATGCTAGATAAGCGCGGAGAGTCCGGAGCGCGCAAGCCGGAAGTGACGGAAGAGAGAGAAACTAGGAAGCGGAAGTGAATAACTACTAGCAGTCTCGTGGGGATTTTTTTTTGTTGTTGTCTAGTTTTCTAATTGGTGGATAGACCAGTGTTAGAAAACGCCACACAAGCAGCTAGAGAAATTTACCCCACAAATAAACCAAAACAAATAAAATATTACTCCTGTAAAAGTGCTCCCTTTAATATTTTGTTGAGTAAAAGTACAAAAGAATTTGCCATCAAATGTACTTAAGTATCCAAAGTCTTTTACTTCTTCTTTCGGCTGCGCCCATTAGGGGTCGCCACTGCGGATCACCCTTCTCTATACCACATCCATAAACCTCTTCCTTGGCATTCTTCTTTTCCTCCTTCCTGGTGGCTCCATCCTCAGCATTCTCCTACCGATACCCCCATGTCCCTCCTCTGCACATGTCCAAACCATCTCAATCAGGCCTATCTCACCTTGTCACCAAAACATCCTACATGCGCTGTCCCTCTAATAAAAAAATTTCTAATCCTGTCCATCGTCATCATTTTTTTAATTTTTTTTATTTGTATAGCGCTTTTAACAATGAACATTGTCTCAAAGCAGCTTTACACAGATAATGAGGTGATTAAATGTAAATATGTTCTTTGTAAGTATGTTTGTCCCTGATGAGCAACTGTGGCAAGGAAAAACTCCACGAGATGGCATAAGGAAGAAACCTTGAGAGGAACCAGACTCAAGAGGGAACCCATCCTCATCTGGGTTGCACCAAATGTCCATTAGAAAGCATGTATACAAAGTTGCAGGGTGCAGTGATGATGGTCAAAAGCAAACTGCACTCCCGAGTCAGTGCAGCAGACCGCCGACACCAACTACAGTCCAATCCGTCCTCAAAGCACCCGTTCTACTCCGGAA
>MU535325.1:136738-202374 GCA_024362625.1 Silurus asotus
TCTTCATTATTTGAGGAACCAAAAGATAGCCAGCACCTTTTGATCTAAGTAGGCGTGGAGGATCATACTGGTACAGGAGTTCACTCAGATACTGCGGGGCGAGACCGTTAAGTGCTTTATATGTCAGTAGTAGTATCTTATCATCACTCCCAACGAAAACCTCAACACCTTCAGCTCTGCTACCTCCAGCTCCACCTCCTGTCTTTTACTCAATGCCACTGTCTCTAAACCATACAACATCGCAGGTCTCACCACAGTCCTATAAACTTTCCCTTTCATTTTTGCAGAAACCCCATTTATCACAAATCACTCCTGTCACTTTTCTTCACCCACTCCACCCTGCTTGCACTCTTTTCTTCACTTCTCTGACACACTCTCCATTACTTTGCACTTTTGACCCCAGGTACCCGAACTCCTCCACCTTCTACACCTCTTCTCCCTGCAACCGCACCACTCCACTGCCCTTCCTCTCATTCACACACATGTACTCTGTCTTACTCCTACAGACTTTCATTCCCCTTTTCTCCAGCGCATACCTCCACCTCTCCAGGCTCTTCTCAACCTGCTCCCCACCTAAGTATCCAAAGATTGATTTGTTATGGCTACAATGTTTCAATTATCATTTTGTCACAAAACTCTTGTTTAATCAACTCAATTTAGGTACAAAGACTCTAATGTTACTCTTCGTACACCAATTTATTAATAAAATGATATTAATGAGTCAAACAGTAATTCTTCCTCTTCTTCTTCTTCTTCTTTTTCTTTCGGCTTCTCCCATTAGGGGTCCCCACAGCGGATCATCCGTCTCCATACCCCTCTGTTCTCTACATCTGCCTCTTGAGTCAAACAGTCAATCTATAAAAAAGATCAAAAACCTTTTTTCAACTATTAAAAAAAAAAAAAAAAACCTGCACAAAAAGGCCACACAGATGTTGTGGCACGTTCAAGTTAGGAATTTCTTTCACCATTAATTTCTCTCAAAATATTCTGCATGCTATTGAACTGATCTGAAGTGTAGGTTGGTGATAAGTAGATAAAACCAAGCAGCACAAATTGTGTTGTAGATTCTAAAATAATACTGTTTTTGTATAGAATATTTTCACCAGTGTAAGAGACTCAAAGACTCTAAGACTTATTCTCTAACCAGCGTCTGCTAAATTCCGCAAATGTAAATGTAATGTAAATGTAAGATTAGATAAGATATATCTTTATTCGTCCGACAGTGGGAAAATCTCTTTGTTACAGCAGCAAGAAAAAAAAAAGCTATTATATAAAAGAATAGACGAATAGACATACTATAGTATAAAAGTATATACACAACACAATGTATAAATACAAATAAGGAAAACGTACCTATTGCAGGTAGTATTGCACACAGGTGGTATTGAACGTATTGCAAGTAATATTGCACATATTGCAATATTATATATACAGCCTTATTCCAAAATGGATTAAAAAAAACACTATTAATTTTCAAATACAAATGTTTTGAATATTACTAAATGGCTTAAATTTAAGTAATAAATGAATTAACTACTACTAATCTCACAGTGTATCTTGGAAATACATAATAAAAGAAGTAACAGCAGGAAGAATAGTGATAGCAATTTTTCTTTATAGTGATGTAAAATTATTATTGTCATGATTTTATATATTTATAATTACATTCACAGACGGGAAAGTCATGAAGTACCTATACTTTGTTACTGTACTTAAGAAGGTTCTTTTGGTACCAGTACTTTACTTCACTATTTACAGTGCATCCGGAAAGTATTCACATCGCTTCACTTTTTCCACATTTTGTTATGTTACAGCCGTTTTATAAAATGGATTAAATTAATTATTTTCCTTAAAGTTTTACAAACAATACCCCATGACAACCTGAAATAAGTTTGTTTGAAATAGTGGCAAATTTATTAAGAATAAAAAATAACATAGAAACAAACAACAAAAACCCCACAATGTGGAAAAATTTGCACTGCATTTTCTATTGTTTTATTTGTTGTTAAAAGTTTTATTTTTACTTACACTCATCACATGATACATTTTTTTTTTCATTGCCGTTTTCAGACCATCAACCTAAGTCTTGTCATTATGTGACTTTTTTCGACCAACCACTGGTGTATAATTTCCTGGCTCTCACACACCACAGACGTCGTCTAGCCTACAAACCTACAAGCAATACAGAAGGCAACAAAAAGTCTGGCTAATGTGGATGAGAAAGAGGGAGTCAGCGATGTAAATATGACAGAGAACAGAGATGTTCCTGATCACCGGATCGTCATCTCTTCTCTGCTTGTGTTCTATATAGTGGTTGTTCAGCCTGGATACATTAATAATATAACAAATTGGACATTCTTTTGTATTAATATATTATTAGGATGTGAGGTCCAGTTACCAGAGTGAAACTAAAACCGGTAGTAGTAATGGATAATTTTTTATGTCAGAGCCCAAACTTGAGTGAAAAAGTATAGTCAGTGCTTCAACTTTTATGAGTTTTTCAAAACATGAGTATCTGTACTTTTACTAAAGTGAGGGATGTGTGTATATTTGCTGTCTCTGCTTTATATGCAATAAAAACACCATACGTACAGCTATTTGCTACAATACAAATGGTCAGGATGTTCAGTATCTCACAAAACTGAGTACACCTCTCACATTTCACTAACTATTTTAGTGTATCTTCTCAAATACTATAGAAATTAAATTAGGATATATTTTAGAGTATTCATTGTGACGCTTGTATAGTAGTACAGATTTACTGTCTACATAACTGGCAACAAACTTTGCAAAGCCACATGTCTTATTCAACATGTTCATGTTTTTGTCTGCTTGACAGGACCATACAAGTTTGTGTATCTTGTATTAGAGCAGTTAAAATGTGGTTCTTTAAGTACAATTTTCTCATACTGACAATTGAATGTTCAACATGACACTTCATGGCAAAGACTCTCTGAGGAATTGAGAATGACATAGACAGCCTCGGTTTTATGAAGTATAAAAAGATCAGTAACACCCTGAATCTGAGTTACAAAACAGTGGCCAGGGTCATACAGAGGTTTTTCAAGAAGGATTCCTCTCGGAACAGGCCTTACATTGCTTTAGAGGTTGCAGATGCGGAAGGCCGCTTGTCAGTGCTCAGACCATACTGCAACAAGTCGGTTTGCATGGCCGTCATCCCAGAAGGAAGCCTCTTCTGAAGCTGGCTCACAAGAAAGCCTGCAAACAGTTTGCTGCAGACCACTGGAACCATGTCATGTGATCTGATGAGACTAAGATAAACTTGTCCAGCACGTGTGGTGACACCCTGGTGAGGAGTGCCAAGAAAATTGTGTCTTGCCTACAGTCAAGCATGGTGTTAAAGCCCTGTGATGTCATTATGGAGGAGTGGATCAGGATCCCAGCAACAACCTTTGCAGCTCTGGTGAATTCCATGCCCAGAAGAATTAAAGCAGTGATACAGTAGTTAACAATGATACTCACACAAAATACATATAACATTTTATATGTTACTATATATATATATACTGTGACATGCTATATACAGGAGGTTGCAATCAAATACGTATTTATCTTTTATGCATGGCCAATCTAGCCAACTGAAACAGTTTAACTAAAAACAATAATAGCTTGTTATTTTTGTAAATAATTATTTGATAGTTAATTAAAATATACTCCATTATCATGACATTGCAGTATACAGTAGAAAGCAATGCTGCGTCAGAGTTCCTCCAGGGCCCCAAGTTTAATCTTGAGTTTAGATTACTGACAGTGTGGTGTTTTATCTCTGTTCACAGGGTTTCTTTCAAAAAATAATTTGTTCACATCTTTTCAGGACATGCTGTTATTATTTATATTTAAAATATATTTTAAGTTATTTAACATGATTTGTGTATGTCAGAGACCTTGCTGTAACTGGGATATCCAAGAAAAATCTTTGTCTTACATCCAAAGTTTCGATTATAGGCAGCATATCCAAAGGTAACAGTGTTTAATGAAAAGGAATGAAATGTAAAATGCTGACACAAAGCATCTGCAAGGCCTGTTAGCCATCTAGCAATTTAGTGAACGTGGCTAATGAACACTTTCTTTCTTAAGTTAATATCACTAAAGGTATCATACCTAGCTAAAATCTAAAATTCATTTAAATCATTAGGGTTGCACAAGCCTTAGTGCTGGTCCCAAGCCCGGATAAATGGGGAGGGTTGCATTAGGAAGGACATCCAGCATAAAAACGTGCCAAATTAAACACTTTCCCTCCCCTACTCTCCTGCACATAACTCCACCTCTCCAGGCTCTTCTTAACTTCCTCCCTACTCTCACCTATCTTACCTCATCTGTCAACCTGTCCATCACCACTACAAACAGGAAAGGGCTCAGAACCTATCCTTGATGCAGTCCAACCTTCACCTTGAACCAGTCTGTCGTTCCTACTGCACACTTCACTGCTGTCACACTGTCCTCATACATGTCCTGCACCCCCCTTACATACTTCTCTGACACACCTGACTTCCTCATACAATACCACAACTCCTCTCTCGGCACCCTTTCGTATGCTTTCTCTTTAAATCCACAAACACACAATGCAACTCCTTCTAACCTTCTCTATACTTCTCCATCAACATTCTCAAAGCAAATAATGCTTCTGTAGTGCTCTTCCTAAGCATGTAACCATACTGTTGCTCACAGATGGTCACCTCTTCTCTCAGCCTGGCTTCCACTACTCTTTCCCATAACTTCATGATGTAAATGATCAACTTAATTCCCCTGTAGTTACTCCAGTTCTGCACATCTCCCTTATTATTAAAAATAAAGTAAACTACAGAGAATAATTTCTAACACCAGAAGTAGGATAATCAAAAAACAGTAAGATTTTCACACATAATGTTTTGATATATTATTATAAGTCTTTCAGTGTTCTATATTCAGCAAATTGAATTATTGTGTTTAGAGATCACATTTTTTGAAATTAGATTAAAGAAAAAAAACAACAGTAGAACACAGCTCCGTTTAATGGTGTAAGTAAGAGCATTCCCACACACAATGTGAAGAGAACTCAAGGGATTGGGACTAAACAGCTGTGTAGGCAAAAAAAAACAACACTTATCATGAGGCTAATGAAGAAAGGCTTCAGTTTGCTATGAAGCTTAAAAATTGGACTCTGGAGCAGTGGCAAATTGTTATTTGGCCTGATGAGTACAGATTTACCCTTTTTTTTTTGAGTAATGGGAAAGAAGGTACAAAGAGAGGCAGCCAACATTCCTAGTGTCCACTCTACAACCCTGCGGGGGCAGTGTTATTATCTGGGGTTGCTTCAATTGGTCAGGTCTAGATTCAGCAACCTTATGTGCCCAAATATGAGGTCAGCTAGTTACCTGAATATAATGAATGACAAGGTGTTTCCATAAATGAATTTTTCCTTTTCTGATGGCACAAGCATATTAAAAGATGACAATGCCAGGGTTCATCTGGCTTAAACTGCAAAAGACCGGTTCAGGGTTTAGAATGAGACATACTTTTTTTTACACATGAATTGACCACCAAAGAGACCGGATCTTAACCCCATTGAGAATCCTTTGGACTTTCCAGCAGTTCAACGCTTTCATCAATACAAGATCTTGGTTTAAAATGAATGCAGTAGTATGCTGTAGTAATCAAAGCAGTTCATTTGCAGTTTAGATTTGTTTAACTGTATAATATAGATATACTACCCACAGGAGACCTTTTTGTTTTGTTTTTCTTCTTTGGTTTATAATGTCAAGTGATAAAAAATGAAAATGACTTGATACATTGAATTTTATTCTTGCTCTGTCAGCCCTTTTATGATATTGATAACATTTAGGGAGTTGTCTGAAACTCTAATAATAATAATAATAATAATAATAATAATAATAATAGTAATCACAATCATCATCATCATCATTATCAACATCAAAATTGCATGAATTAGTTTATTATTATTTATAATTATCAAATCATAGGTATTTTCAAGAAGATTTACATCAAATTTATATGGGTCCCTGGTGGTCTAGTGGTTAGGATGCGGCGCTCTCACTGCTGCGGCCCGGGTTCGATCCCTGGTCCGGGAACCAACCCCAGCCATTAAGGTTGCACAAGCCTTAGTGCCAGTCCCAAGCCTGGATAAATGGGGAGGGTTGCGTTAGGAAGGGTATCCAGCGTAAAAACATGCCAAATCAAACATACGGATGGTCCGCTGTGGTAACCCCTAATGGGAGAAGCCGAAAGAAAGTTATTTATATAATCAGATTTACTGGCTTCAAAGTTCAATTTTATCCTTGTTAATTTAACCCTTCATATGTCATTTGATTATGTATGGTATGTCTGGACCTCTTTCTGAATAGAAATTGGTATCCAGCTACAGTCAAACTGTGTTTAGCTTCTAATTTACTGAGACTGCAAGTGGTCAAACAAAGATCTGTCTGCCCAATGGGAAATGAAGTTGTTGCAAAATGTGCTCGGTGATGTGTCAGTCTCATATGTAGTTAAACAAATGTACCTCAAGCATGCCAATCTGAACAATATAAACTATAAAATTTATAGCATCAGGAATTCAAGAAAATCTCGAACATTATGTAGTGCAAATGTTTTACCTTATTGAATAAATAAGCAGATCCATTGACAACTCAATAAGTTTAAACAGAAAACCCTTTAACCCTTTAAACACTTTATTGTATTCTGGAGAATAAGAATTAAAGATGGCTATGATGATGTGTATAATTTTTTATTATGTTTGGGTGACTACTGGCTGAAAATTCTTTTACATATAATCCCAGGAAGCATCATGTCAGAAAATACAAAGTAAACAAATTAAAGTCTTATTAGTCATTATACTTTTCCAAATAGGAACTCAATACCAGGTAAATATTAGCTCTATTTGTTCAATATCCTGTTGATCACAATATTCATTTTGGTAAAACAATAAATAATATAAATTAAAATAGCTAATAAAAAGCTTTTTAGTTATTTGCAGTATGAAGACAGTTTAAATACTAAGTATTACAATTCCTTAGCAAAATCATCTACTATGATCCCCTAGGTTTAAACTGCAATATAGAACATTACATCATTGCAAGATATTTAGGATACATGAATAGTCATTTTAAAGCTCCTTAAAAAGTTCTATAATTTATCTGTATATACATTCTAACATAAAAAATAAATATGCACACCACAGGAATATTGGTTATAGTCGATAACTTCGGGGTATTTATTCATCCCAGATGTCCATTTATGGCTTTGCAAATAAAAGTTTGACTTAGTGACAGTGCCTACTTGTTGAGCAGCGTTTTCAGAGAGCGGGTGAGAGTATTGATAATAGCTGACATGGTGCTAGAATGACGATCAAGTGTTTTAACACTTTGGTCCCCAGGAGCACTACCCGAGGCTCCCTCAGCTGCCCGGAGCAAGCACATGTAGTTCATGACCACCTCGTCAATCTTTGCCACAACCTCGCGCTGCTGCTGGCTGGCTGAAGCACCTAAACCACGGACCAAGCACATACAGATCTCAGATAAGCAGCAAAGCACCTGAAAACTGGAATTGACTGCCAGCAACATCTCCTCTTGGCTTCCATGTGCTTGGGCCATCCTGCGGCATGCCTGCCCAAGTGCTTTCGATTCAATCGCTAGCAGGTGCTTGTACTGGGCCAGCTCGTCTGGCTGCATGGGTGGGATTCCTTTGTCACCTCTGCCCACACTAGATCGCACCACAGCAATCAGCTCACTTGCATCTCTTCGAACATCATTAAAAACAGCGGGGTACACATAGGTGTGTTCTTTCAAGGCATTAATGCGAACCATTCTATCCCCAAAAGTCATGTTGTTCAAAACTTCTGCATACAGCTGATCTCCTGTTGAGTCCAGAAAAGGGTCAGGGTTGTATTGGGAAGGTTCTGCTTCATCCAAGCCACAAAGCTGCCTTTTTAAACCATCCCTTATCTCACCTTCATCCTCCACTGTCTGCTTTTTCTTATTGAAGAAACAGTAACTAAATGGACCATTGCATGTCCAGGGATTTATATCCAGCTTCTGTGTGGATCTCATCTGCTTTATATCCTTTTGCAATGGAAAATTCATACAATCTATTTTACTGTCCATGTTGCTTACAGACCATCCCATGGTCTGGGAGGACATTGAACCTTGGGAATAACTTTTTGACAGCGTCTTCTTTGAAGGCCTTCTCTGTAGTTGTGGCTCAGTTGCTTGCAAATGATCTTGCTGAATTCTGCCCAGTGATAGTGCTCTTGATTTCTCAATCAGTGCATCAGTACTTCTAGAGGCAGCAGTTATTGCAACACTGGTACTTCGTGTTATCTCTCTGCCATGATTTAGACTATTGGCGTCACACTGTTTTATCCCTTGAGAAATCGCATGGTTCTGTCTAAGAGGGACAAATGACTCTTGTCTTGGCCCACTGTTACTGGTGCTCTTTGACAGACGTAATTGAGGAGATAATGGTGGTGGTGCTGGAAGTGATATTGGTGGGGGTAGTGGTGGAGGTGGTAGAGGGACGGCACAGGGTTTGAAGTGCCTTGGTAAATTAGTAGGTAAGCTTCCTTCTCCTCTCAGCAGCATTCCGCGCTCTTCTGTGCAAGCTACACTAGAGAGACAAAAAGAATCATTAAGCGTCTGTTGGACAGCATGTGTCATCTTGCAGTCAGACATGAGTAAGTCCTCTGTACTTGCATGAGGTATCGCTTCACTGTGGCTCCTATTTAAAGAGGAGCACTGACCAAGGATAAAACTTTGCTTTAACTCACACGTGATTCCAGGGAATGACCTTTGTTCAGAATGATTACCCTTTACTTTTAGATTTTGGACAGGTCTCTGAGCATGCAAATCAGGACTCCTCTTCAGTTTAGCAGGCAAAGTGGTTGAGTGGTAAATTTCGGGAACTCTTTGAGAAGCTGCATTGGGACTTGAACTGAGAGGAAGTAAGGGTGAAGATGGCATGCAGGGACACTTTATCAGAATGTTCCCATTACCTTTAACCTTGTCTATAATAAGTGACGGGTTTTTGAAATGCCTTTTGCTGTCATTTTTGCATACCCCTAGTCCTGCACTAAACAACTTCCCCCCCTGATGCATCTGACTGACTGTTAGATAGTTTATTAATTGCCTGTAAGCCTCACTTCCTTCTTTTGTATTAATACTTTTTACATGTTTTGCATGCAGATCACTTAGAATGTTGCTCCTTCGAGCTGTACCTGTAGTTTCCTTGACTTTGGATGGTCGAGCACTGAGGGATGGATTGGATCCTGGAGGATGTACATTTGGCAGCATCTTCCTGAGGAGAGCAGCATCTGCATGAGGGTGAAGGTCTCTTGATGTAAGCAGGAGAGAGGAGGAAGATCCAGAGAAAGAGCTCTTGCAGTCAGTGGTACAAAGTGAGGAGTCTGCTGGTGTTGCAGAAACACTATTTCCTGAACTGCCGCCAACATCCAAAGACGAGCATTGGGAACTCTGAAGAGAACTCCGAGCTTCGTTTTGCAAAGAAGATATCCTCTTGGCTAGGTGGTACTCACACAGTCGTGCCACTCCCTGTCGTAATGGCGGAAGGATCTGTTGATCTTCCTTATAGATTTCATTCTGTTCAGTGTCTTTAATCTTCTTCGTTGGGAGACTTATATTACTTCCAGTTAGGTCCTCTCTTGAACCAAGAGATTCTGCAACCTGACTCCCTGTAGGCTCATTTTCTGTTGGGGACTGTAGTCCTTGAAATCTTTCACAGAACTCCTTCACAACCAGTTGTCTTCTTCTATGACTTTCTCTTCCACTGAAGGTATTATACTTGCCTGGTGTATCTTTATTTTTTTTTATTCGTCTTCCCTCAGTTGCTATTGCTTTCAATCGCTTTCCAGTATTTAAAAGGGTGCTTGAATGAGACTTGACCAGATATTTACTTAAGGACTTATCTGCCTTTGCTCCAGACTCCCGCTCTGGATTATCAGAAGGAGCTAGATTATGCATGGAAGGCACTGCTGTAGATTGAACTGCTAGTTCTCTGCGTCTCGAGGGACTGCGTGGTGGCTTGGGAATAGACACTCTGGTACAAGGGGAGACAGGGAATTCTGTCTTTTCCTCCTGAAGGGGCTGGTAGCCCTCTGTAGTGGCCACCAGAAGACGCATAGCATTCTCGGGTAACCTGTGGCCTGCAGTTTGTTCTGAGCTCTCTGTCATCTCTGAGGAGTTGGTCTCATTTCCTGAATCTGATGAGGACTCCTGGCTAAAAGCTCTTGATATGCCAGTTCCTGAAAATAAAAAGAATGGTCACGTGATTCTTTTATGCACTCTTTAGTGTCAATTTTTATTTTTAATCCTGAGTTGATAATAACAGAAACACTAGGCGTATGCCTTGTTTTAAAAGCCGTGTGTCATTTTATATATTTGTTTACGCATTTTAATTTTACATTACTTTTCACACTTTTTTTTCTATTGAACCTTTCTTTAGACATCAATAAAGTTTTTTTTCTAAACTTTGATTAATTACCAAATAAATTAACTTCAGTCCTTCATTCATTTGTGTTCAGCTCAACAAGGTATGTGTTAATTGAAGTAACTAGCAGTTGCAGTAAGTCCACTATTGGAATTTGCTGTATACCAAAATATGTTTAGTGAACGCAGTAGTAATATAAAGACCTGCAATGCTGTTAGACTGAGACTGGGTGGTTTCCTCAGATACAGCAAGTGCTTCTAGTGCTTGAAGTGTATCCACAACAGCATGATCCAAGATTCTGACACTATTGCCCTCACCATGTGTGGGGACAGCATCAATCAGCGACACAGGAATGCTGTCATTGTCACAGCAACTTTGTAGACGGCTTTTACTCTCGGCTCCCTCCTCATCTGAACTGTCCCTGAATCCAGGCGGAGGTGCAGCAATGGCCATGTTGAGTGAAAGGAGAATTGCATCATTCTCATCCTCATCATCATCCCCCACTGGAGGTGGAAGTTCAGTTAAATCTATAATATCATCACTGGAACCAGAAAGCGTGAGAAATGTTATCTTGCTCGTTGGCAGCCCAACTTCACCCTCTCCAGGTACTGCAGGTGTGTCCTCTTCACAGCTAGCCTCATCCTCATCCTCCACATCATCAGCGGTCTCAGCGTAGCATAAATCGTGTAAGAGAGGCTCTTCGATACTTTCAGCATTGTCAAAGATTTTCCCCTCACCAATGTTGCTATAGACTACATGAGGTCTATTTTGAAATGTTGCTCCATCTGATGTGCAAAAAGCCACATCACTGTTGGAAATAAACGCAGGCCTTTCAAGCAACTCAGGACTCTCATCCATGAGGCGCTGATAACCAAGGTTCCGAGGGTTAACAGCATGCAAAAGTGGATCTCTGAATATAAAGGAAACCTTGGCACTCCTGGGAGAGTCCTGGGGTTGGTGCCTTACAGGTGAAAGTGTTGGAAATTGGGGACTTTTGCTTCGAACGTCCGACCTCTCTTCACTGTAGCTTGGATAAGGGGGTGGCAAAGGCTCTGGAATATAAGGAGCACATATGACCTCCTCTCTTGTTTGTTCCTGTTGATAATCTTCGGGCTGGTAAGAAGGAATGATCTCTTGATTGTTGAAATCTTCACAGGGACCCAAAGAGGTGCTGTATGACCACTGAAGTTCTTTAGAATCCTGGCCTGAAACGGAAATATAATCTCATCACTTTTATTAAGAAACCATGCAGTCCATCAACATTTTTAGGATATCTAACAAACACTTACCACTGTCTATTTCTCCACTGCTGTTGCTGTTGGACATATTAAAAATTGAGCGGCGTGAGTCCACGAGAAGACGATAGTATCCAGCTGTTAGACAAGCCAGATTCATGGCATCATTGGACTCCATTATTAATGTGATAGGCTGTTTGAAAGAAAGTTTGGAACAGCATTAAATACTATTTATGACTAAAACACAGTTTAAAAGCACTTGTAATGATCATAATGCTTAATTGATGAGCAGACCAACAACTTTTAAATACCTTGACGTCCAGAACATGTAGTTCTACCCGCACATTGACCTCATCCTCTGTAAGTATCTCAATGCGGTTAACATGGCTGAAGTCTGCCAACAGGGCCACTAGGTTTGTCTTGGCATTGATTACATGACTGATTCCATATCTTGGTCCTACAAGTAATGTAACACCGGTTTCCTTATCCCCTTGCTGTATATGAAATAGAAGCCAATAAAAAGAGAATTAAACTTGAATTAACTGTGTAATAACTATGAACAAATATGATAAAAAAATAAAAGTTGCATAGTTATAATAATTATCTTACCACTAGAAGAGATTTAAATGCTCGTCCGCCATACAATCTCAAATCACTGAGATATTTCAAATAGTGAACCTTTGCTTGCAACATGGTTAACTGGAAAAACAAATGACAAGGTTATCATTGATATGGTAAACAATGCATTATTCTAAGTAATATGTAGATCATCATAGTGGTCCTGAAGAGATGATTTGATTATAATGTAACAGTGGATACACATATTATTAAACTCATTTTAAGGTGGAGGACATCTTAATGCATATTTAACAGTTTCTATATGAACTTGTGAATGTAACAAACATTTTGCCTTTGTTGACAACAATTTTTCTTGCCTTGCCTTTGAACCACTAGATGCCTCTCTTCTGACATTTTACCAAACTCAAAGATCATACTCTGAAAGATGTGACACCGGAGGCCACTGAAATGAGCTCTTTCTTATTCATATGATGGCAGTTTCTGAAGAGGTTTATTTACTATTGATTGTAGGCTCTGGCTCCTGATCACAATAAATGGATAATCACAAAAGGACACCCACCTTTTTCCCAGGAGCTACTAGATTCTGATTGGTTTTCAGGATGTGAGTCAGAGCTTTTTTGATGTTCTTCTCCTTCATGCTGGAGAACACTGAGGGGGGTAGGAAATGTGCCAAACCCCACTGCTTCCTGTGGGACAGCATATGTGCACTGTGAGGACACTTGGCAGATTGCATATGGCAAAGCTTTTTTGTTTCTTGTTCACGTCCAAATCTGAATAACTGAGTGTATTATGTATCTATCGACCAGTATCTGTGTTATCTAATAATTGACTGTTTTAATATGTTAATTAAATGTAGTCTGCTACATTTTTCACAAGGACCATATTTATAATAAACTCTAAATACATTTATATGCTATAATACATTTATATATCATTATGTTTTAAATGCATTACAATTTGTAGCACTTCCTTTTTTACAGTGTGATATGACAATATAATGCAGTATAAGTAGTCTATATAACACATTGCCATTGTTAGTACTGTATATTACATTATATATTTATAAATATATAGTACATTGAGACCTGACCAAAGGACAAAATTGCATAACACATTTTCTATGTGAGTTGCATGTTTTGGCGATAACATAAAATTGTAAAATCACTATATTACCAAAAATACTTGGACAGCTGACCATCATACCCCCCATTTGAGCATTCCACAAACTATAGCAATATTTAAAATATGACACAAACATACACCCCTTTACAGTGGGAATAGCAACATTGGCCCAATCTACATCCACAGGACTAACAGCATGGCCCCAATCCCAATTTAAATAACAACAAGGACCCAATCTACTTCTGCAGGACTTTGCACATGCATATGTTTGATGGTTTTATTGCATGCGGTACATTTCAGGTTGTTCCTGCATTTGAATTTTCTATCATAACTGTAAATATATAGTTTATGTTTTGTATATTTTTTTGTTGTCCTTATTGTTTATGGCATAGGCTGCTTGGGGGATTCATAGAGTACGAATTTCATTGTATGGTATAAAATACTGTTCCTGAACATATGACAATAAACTCTTGAATCGTGAATGATTTACAGACAGAGAATTTGCATAATTTAGACAGCATGCTTATACAACTGATGTAAGCAAATGCTTAATGCATCGCTAACTAACTTTCCCAGCATAAATATTAGCATAATTTACACATTTAAATTCCTTACTCTGAATTTGACCCAGCACGTGCTCCAGTATTTCGGTTGTCTTTACAAACTCACACACTCACACCTCAAGAAAAAGACATGCATCTACACAACCTAAATAGGATTGCCTGAATGCTAGGGCAAAATCTTTTAAATACAAACAAAGTGACAGACACAAGTAGAAATGTTTCATCTGTCCTGAATAACTGTTTCATTTGTTTTCTATCCATTTCTCTAGAATCTGGAATGCCACATATACAAAACAAAAACTGATTCTGTACAGATTTTCTTTTAGAAATTTGGAAAAATGTATTTATAAAAAGGATTATTTTGACTCCAACTTTAATACACACACATTTTAAACTCAATAAAGTATTTGATGAAAATACTACCACTGCCCTGTAGTCCATAAATGCTAAAAAGTAAAAGTTTGCTAATTTAAATCTGTAACTCAGAAGATCACTCAGTCACACAGCTTCTGCTGTAAACAGTCTTATTTCAATTAGGTCTGAGTATAGACTGGTGAATAAAGGAAACCGACTTTCACTTAGACGGTTCTCTCCCAGGTCTAAAGAGGTGGGCAGTTGACTGAAGGCTTACTCACTGAATGTACTTCATTGAGAACTTCTGTGTTGGCCGTGTGGTGAGGCTGAGGATGTACATCTGCAGAGCAGCGAGACGAAGAGCAGCGTCATACTTCAGTTCAGGGCCAAAGCGCTCCCGTACCACGTCATTACAGCTCTGAGGGAGAGGGTAATAAAACATGTTATGGCTCAATATCTTGTAATCGAAACCTAAAATAATTGATGTCTTGTTTATATGAGATTTGCCTCAGTTCTTGCGGCTGGTACATAGATCTTAATATGTGCTTATTAAAACATTTCTTTTTTATTCCCTCTTTTAATTTAAATGATTGATTCTTAAGTAGTTTTGTAGTAAGTATACATTTTGGTAATTTTAAAGTTAAAATCACACTCGATTAAAACACAAATGCATATGGTTCAGGTTAATCAATAGTTAACTGGGTACAGCTAATATGAATAGGATGATGTTTTAAGTGAAATCTCTGGTCTCTGAGCAACACTTCTGAGGAGAACGGGGGGGAGGACAAGAGCCAGGAGACTTTGCGTACAGGCTTTTAAAGGTCACACTTCTGCACAGATGTGCTTTTTCTTTTTTCTTTCTTTTTGCTTGGGTTGATGAGAAAAGAGAGGACAGAGAACGAAGGAACAGACCAAAACAGAAAACAGAGTAGACAGAAACAGACCAAAGGTGTGTGAAGTTCTTTTAGGTTTTAGCATTTGAGCCTTTTAGCTTTATCAATTAACCATCTAATTTGTATATGCCACATAATTTAAAAAAATATATATGTAAACTTGCTGATGTAATTATTATTAAATTCATTGTTTATAAATATTACAATAACTTATTTAATTCATTCATTCATTCATTATCAGTCAAATTAGCATTCAGACTTTAGCAGTATATGAACAATACAAACAAGAGCAATCAGTGCATATACTGTATACATATATGTCTTTTATTGCTAGTTTTTAATGCAATGTTACTTTAATGTCCTGTGTGTGGTTAAGGTGCTGGGATACTGATTAGAAGGTTGTGGATTCAAGCCCTGGTATTGCCAAGCTGCCACACTTGGGCCCTTAAACAAAGGCCCTTAATCCTTTGTGCTCCAGGGGCTCTGGATCATTGCTTCTAAACAAGCTGGCATATTAAATAATTTTACTGTGCTGTAATATATATGTGACAAATAAACTCTATTCTATTCTTCTATTTTGTGTACTTATGCTGTGGCATCCAGCATAAAAACGTGCCAAATCGAACATGCGGATCATGAATACGGATGATCCGCTGTAGCGACCCCTAATGGGAGAAGCCGAAAGAAAGTATACTGTTTTCACACTTGGACAATTTTCGCATTCAGTATAATTGTATGTCCCAAAGACCCCGCATCACAATGAATGTTGTATACATAATAATGTATCTCACTGTGTAAATGGACTGATGCATTTTTCCCCTCACCTGGACATAAAGGTATTCAAAAGCCACTGCATCCCTTCTGAGCAAATCGACTGGATCCTTCGGAACGAAGCTGATTCTGAAATAACATTTCATTATGTGTGACCCTGGCCTCTGCGCAACCTATAAAGGTGGAGTAAGAATACGGTCAGCATAAAGACAAATGTGGACTATAAACATTCCCTTGGCAGGAAAATGATTGTGATTTAAAATAACTCACCCACACTCTATCATTCTTTACTTTTAGTGGCACTTCCTATGACTCTTGTATAAATTATTCATTACAATGCATTTATAGCATGCCATAATGCCTGTCATAAGCTTAAAATAGACAGAATTTTTCAAAGCAGCATACATTATAAATAATGCATAAAAGTATACAGAAAAAGCATGCTACTGCACATATTCCCTACCTTGTTACTTACAGCATTTTTATTTATTATGACAATAAAATTGTAACAATCTGTAATGCATTTTTTGGTAGAATGCAGCCTACAAGTCATCTACCTTGGTTTTAAGGAGTACATATAAAAGCACTGCAGGTGTATTCTCTTACATCACAGCAATTTGTCGAAGATTACTATTCTGTATGTTGTGTATATTTATCCATGAAATGCATTTATAGGGAATTATACATGTAGGGGTTGATAGAACAAGCGCACAAGCAGTGGCCAAAATGTTAGAGGCCGAAAGAGGACATTTTCATTTTTGCTTACACGGTGATTCATATCAAATATTTCCCGCGCTTAGTTGCATAAAGAGCAACCCACTCGATAAGCCTTCAGACCCTCATTAAAATCCAGAAGGTCTCCTATGTATGTGGTTTGGCCTGGCTTGATAAATAACGCCATGAGGGTAGTTCGTCCTGTGAATACCAATCCATGTGACTGATTCCTGCAAAATCCCAGCTGGTAAACCAATCCTGTGGCTGCTCACGGGACAAATAAGTCATATTGTTAAAATGAAGGTGTTTAATATTTCTCAGCAGCCCTGACAGTAGTTTCGAAAGTATACTGTATTTATTAATGTATTTTTTTGTATTTTCTTTTATATATTATAGTTTCTGTAATACTAACAAACTCACACTTGCTACACCTGGGCAGATTTTTTTTTAACTGTGAATGATTGTAATTGCTGTTACATTTTAGATTTTTTTGCGGGGAAGAAACAAGTCTTCAGTATCAGCACTTTAAATAGTATCAACTCGATGCTGAGGAGAAGGTCTCTAACTTGACAAGGTGCATTCAAAGATGTATTAACGAAAACAGAGGAAAAAGACTGGAATTTAGAGCTATTATAAGATAAATGATAACACATTAACTTGCCATATTACTGTGGTGTAACAGGAATAAAACACTTTCTGATGTTATAGGAAAACATCAGATGCTTTGCATCGCATGCACCACATGACTTTTCCTCTTTTCCTATAACATTTTTTTTTTTTTTATTATGGTAAATTATTTTTTATGTTAATTCCTAAAATTATTTGATGATTACAGAAGAATTATGATGGTTATGAGCCCATTGAAAACCTTAAAAGCATATTTGTGGTCTGACTTTGGTTATGATGTCTTAAATTTCTCAAACGGTCAATAAAACATGGTTATACTGTGGTTAGATTTAGTTTAGCTTCCATTTCAAGGTTTTCCATATAACTTTGTAATATTAGTGAAGTGGTTCATTAAATAAAATATTACAATACATAACATTACCGTGCACAAATACAATTCTTGACACTTCTTGTATCTAGATGTTTAAAAAAAACAAAAAATAGCTTTTAGCAAATCATAAGGAAGAGTGTTAATGCAGACTTTTTGTGAGCACATTTGTGCAAGCCTCAGCCACACTGGCTTTACAAATGATCCTGAAAAACATTCTTATATAGGATGTGGAAACACACCCATAAAAATCAACATATTTCTCACAAAAAAGCATTTCTTCTACTCTGTATTCATTCTTAAATGCTGTGCAGGCAGTTTTGCCACATCCTGGAGCAAAGTGCAGACACTATGTGTTCACTAAAATATGATGTAAAAGTTGTTAAAGATGTTCTTATTTTGTCAGCTGAAAAACTCCCCTAATTCCTGATCATTTAGAAATCTACAGATGAGGAGAAGGGGCACATTATCATGTATGTTTCACATTAAAATGTACTTGGTTTAACTTAGTTTCCCTAATGATAACCAATTGTCTCAAATGATGCTATGACACAATAACATTTCAAAACCAGGCTCTTAATAAACCAAAAAAGATGCATTCTACCATCTCACAATTCGAGTGTACTTGCATTGTCCATTTTAACGTCAATTTGTGTGTGTGTGTGTGTGTGTGTGTGTGTGGCTTTCTAAGAAACATCTTACATTTGTAGAGCTTAAGGTTTAACATACAATTAGGCAGAAAAAAAATTTTACTTTTTAATATTTGATTTATGAGTGCACATCGTGAGGTCAAAAGACAGAGCGTCACCACTCGCACTTCCCCTACAAGGGACTCTATGCGCCTCTCCAAATCAAAGCCCAAGGAAGTGATGGATCTGAGGACCGTCACCTTCAAATGAGGGACTTAAACGCAAAGGTCCTGACCAATGAGGACCTCTGGGGGGGGTCCCGCTGGGGTGGGGCCCTCAGGAGCCCTCAGGAGATCATATAGTTAACCCTGCCAGTCTTTGTGTTTCAGGCCACAGGTCTCCATGGAATGCCTTCCTCAGCTTCTGCCCGGGAACTTAGCAGATTTCAGGGGCCTTCTGCCTCCCAGGGTGTCTCTAGAACAGCTTCAGGGCACCGCTCTAGCTGCTCTAGACACGCCAGAGGTCGGTGTCGAGAGACTGATCCTTTAGCAGACTATTTGGCAGCCTGGAAACTCCTGCCAAAATTGTCTCAATTGGTCCTGCGCACTGTAGAAAGAGGCTTCAGGACTCAGTTTGGGCTTCTGCCACCTCGGTTCAACGGGTGTTTCCCACTCTGGTGGGTCCTAAGCAGGCTCTGGTCATGGAACAAGAAGTAAACACTCTCATAAGGAAGGAGGCCATCGAGTTGGTCCCTCCCTTGACCGAGAGTCTGGGATCTACAGCCTTCATAGTTCCCAGGAGGGATGGTGGTCTGTGTCCCAGTTTAGATCTGCATTAGCTGAATTGCTCACTCATTAAGCTCAGGTTCAAGATGCTCATGCTGAAACAAGACAAGTCTTAAATCAGGTCCGTTGACTGGTTCATCACAATAGATCTGAAGGACGCGCACTTCCACATACCCACCCTTCCTCTACACAGGAAGTTTCTAAGGTTTGCTTTCCGTTTAATCTCACAAAGTGTGTGGATGCTGCACTGGCTCCTTTGAGACCCCAGGTCATCCACATACTACATTATTTTGACAATTGGGTAATATTAGCTCAATCAAAGCACTTGGTAATTCAGCATCGAGCTGTCTTTCTCACCCACATAAAGGAGTTGGGTATAAGACTGAATGCCAAGGTGTAGTGTGGGTTTCGAGTACAATGCAGTCACATTTGTCAGATTCCTGCTTGGATCCTCACGGCCGTCAAGAGAGAAAGAGAAGGCCAGTCACTCACTGTAAAGCAGTTTCAAAGACTCCAGGCATTTCTTAGAACTGGAGTGCCATAGTATGTTATAGGAATTTATTTAATTCCTAACATATTTTAGTCCATGAAATCCTAGCATATGATTTATGCTCAAAAAAGTGAATATCACCTCCTGAAGGGTTTTCCCAAGTAGCCACACATATTCAGGGGAATATAAATGTGTGTAATTTGTCATCCTTTCTGAAGTGACATAAAAATTCCCCTTTATTTCCAAGGTCTTGAAATAGCTCCCTTATATCGCATAATTAAAAAGAAATGCCAGGTGGCAGATTGAGGTCCATTTCTAAGTAGTAAAATTATACAATGTTTAACATTGATTTACTTATTGTAATTGTAATTGTAATTATTATTATAATTTTTTTTTACCAGAGTTAACATCTCCTGTTCATGCAGCAGCAGCAGTCTGCTCCCAAAGTCCTCCGTTCTCTGCTCCAGCACGAGCGAGAAATGCTCGATGCACTTGATAGACAGCTTCTCTTGCAGTGTCATGATGACATCCTATATCACACAATGACAAAAGCACATAGACAACTCAGCACACATAAGATCAGATATAATACATACACACCCAGACAATAAAATCTGAATGTAAAATGCACACAGTGGATTTTATTACATTTTGGTCAGTGGGAAAATTACAGGTTTAGACTGCAAACAAGAAAATTACCTTGATGGATGTGCTGTTGTCAAAGCGAAACGATTTGGTCTGTCCATTCTCAAGGTAAACCTTTAAGACATTTGGCATGAAGAGTAGAGAGTTGTCCTTCACAGTGTCCTGCAAAGAAGCCAAGATCTGTCTGATGTTTCACTGACATATAATGCTTTTTTGATCCTGAGCATGGTATTCATTCACATGGAAATACACAATATGAACTGGAGAATGACTTAGGTGATCTATATTTTGTGATGCAATAAGCGTATTGGGATAAGGATTTGAACTATTTCAAAAACATGAAAAGCTACCAAGTTTCTACAGCAGAACTTGGTACTGTACAGTTATAATATATCGATATATTAAAAGAATGTGGACACCCAATAGTCACACCCATTTGTGCTTGAGGAACATCCTATTTTAAAAACATGAGCATTGATATGGAGTTGGTCCTCTATTTAGTTCCATAATGTCTTTAGCAGTAGTGGACAAAGCACACAAACCATGTACTTGAGTTGTAGAGATACAGTAAGTAAAATATGACTCCAGTAAATGTATAAGCGCTTTATTTAAACTTTCACTTGAGTAAAAGCGCAAAAGTATTTGCCTTCGAATGTACTTAAGTATCCAAAGTACTATGATTTATTACGGCTATAATGTTCCTATTATTATTTTTGTCACAAGAATCTTTGCTTAAGCAACTCAGTTTATGTGAAAAGACTCTAATGTTACTCTTCGTACACCAATCTTTTAATAGAATAGAAATATATATTACATGCTGTTGGTAATTTTCCTGACTTGTTGGAAATTTGAATATGATAAAGGACAGTATAAATGCATCGTTGAACTGAACAGATTATAAATCAAGATCTGCCAGTCATAAACATGTCTTTACGTACAATCACATAGTATAGGCGTTGTGAGCTTTAAAGCAAAATCTAATTTATCATGCATGTTTGATCTACAATACACAAGACTGTACACTTTGATTAGTCCACACTTAGCTGATTCAGCTGCAGAACTTACCGGAAGCTGCCCGTTAATGATGACCTCCTCAGCAAATCGTACTTTTACCGGGTTTGATTTCAGTTTGGCTTTTTTGGCCGCACTGATAAAGGCTGATTTGGGAGACTGAAAGGAAAAAATTCAGAATTCAAGTTTTCACAGCCACTTTATAACAGTGTCTGATTTAAAGCATTCTTTTGTAAATCTTCATTTGACATTGAATTCTGGGGTCTGATTGTGCAGAAGGTGGTTGGATTTCAACAACAGCAGCTCAAACAGTAGTTCAGTTACATGCAAAACCATAGAAATATTTTATTTATGTAAAAAAAGTTTATATGAATGCACTCATTGATATATTATTGGAAGAATAGCAACAGCTCGTTCAGTATATTCTACAAGCACTAATTAAGAGTGCTTCAGTTTAACATTGCAAAACACTTCTTTATACAGTAAAGTTTGCTTTACAGACATGTTTACAATAACATTTATGGAAGAAATCTTCAGTGTCAGCACTTTGAAAGAGTCACTTTGGAAGAGCCTTTAGGATAAAGGCTTTTTCTTAGCATTTTCAGATTCTTTAAGAGAAAAGCAAAATGGAAGCAGATGGAAGTGTTTATGGCTGAAACAATGTAAGTGTCAATAGCAACTAATTTCCACAACATTAAATAAAACAAACTTGGTAATTAAGGTGAATAAAACACTATAATAGCAAAAAACTGGCAACAGCATCTCAGAGTTTTTTAGAGTTCATTCATATCTCATGCACTAATTCAACCTAACACACTGGCCCAAACACTGAAGTGGGTGTGCTCTCAGTAAATTTCCCTTTTAGTTCAATTTTAATTATTTGCATAGCATTTTTTAAACTAGACATTGTCCCAAAAGCAGCCATTTTATTCCTTACAAAATCTGTCACTGTTAAAGCTATTGCAACCATATACAGTAGCTGAGTAGCTGGGATGAACTCGACAGCGGCTTTCGGGGATTTGAAAGCCTTCAGGTCACTTGCACAGAAGCGCTGAGCTAAACACTGACAATGCTGACAGTATGTTGTGTTCCTTCGATCTTTCATGATAACTGGAGACCTGCCCTTGGTGTCAGTTTGCTGACAAAGTAACAACAGGATAATTAATTGGCTTTGTTTTGCAGTGGGACAGAAAAGCCAAGCCGTCACACTTCTAAAAAGAAAAGGCATAATTATGTGGGGTCGAATGCCAAAATGATACTCATTAAGGCTCTTGAATTGAATAACAATGCATACAGTTGCAATTTTAAAGATGTAACAAGAATTTTAAATGGACAACAAAGCCAGTATTTCCAGAGTGATGCCAGACTTTCTTCAAGGTTATATCCAAGTTATATCCAATCCTAAACTTGTTGGTGAGGCAATAGAGCCATAGTGCCTATTTTTTGTTCTGCACATAAATATACATTATAGAAATTGAGAAAGCATCATTTAAAGATCTCCACTGTTTATTTGTCCCAGGCATTCTTTACTAAACATTACATTTTTATGACCACACAATATCTAATATCTATCCTTCTTTATAATAATTATAATTATGCAGTAAATATTATGATTTTTTTAAAAGGAACAATGGCTGATCCCCTTGCAGAAACTTGACACTAATTGATGTGTTAAATGCTTTCCTAAGGTTTTCTTCTTTCAGATAATAGAAATTAGTTAACTCACTGGGTACGGCTGAACAACAGTCAAGAGGATGGATTCCTTACAGCTCCTGTGAAGAGAAACCACAAAACCAAATAACTTACACTCACACACATTTAAACATATTCTTAGGGAAAGATCTTAAGAAGAAATGGGAGATTATTACATGAAATAAAAAGAACACACTCGCCTGGCTTCCTAGACTACTACTACAGATACACATGCAAGCCCATAACAATCACTCCAGGCAATCTCTAGAGAGCATCATATAAATTTGAATCCTTTGAATGTTGCACTCCAAACTCCTGCTGCTTGCACGCTTTCATTTCTGCCTAAGATGGTTTTTAATTTGCATAAATGTCACTAACCTCTTCTTTTTCGCTCAGCACTATTTCATCCATTTTCATCCGGTTGGCATCTCACTCATTATTTTTGTTTTATGACTAGTTATTATGAGCCAAGACCACAGAGACACAAGTGTGAGAAAAAAACATGTTATTGCCTTTGATTTTATTACTTTTGGCTGCCAGAAGCGAGGGTACTGTTTTTACCAGCCCTTTATGCATGCAGAGCATGTGATAAGTGGATGGATGGATGGATGGATGAATGGATGGTTGGATGGATATATGGATTAAATAAATGGATAAATGGATGGTTGGATGGATATATGGATTAATAATAGGATGGATGGATGGATGGATGGATAGATGTATGTATGTATGTATGTATGTATGGATGGATGGTTGGATGGATATATGGATAAATAAATGGATGAATGGATGGATAAACTGATGGCAGATAAAATAATGGTTGGGTAAACTGGATGCACGGAACAGATCAATGGATCGATTGATTGCAGATAGATGGATTTATGAATGGTTTGACAAATGATAGATAAAAAAATAGATAGGCCTGTGTATCAGTTATTTAATGTATACATGAATGGATGAATGTGATAAATGGACAGTCAGATAAGTGCATAAATGCAGAGTGTGCATAAATAGATGGCCTATAATTAAATAGATGAATGATTATTTGTTGACTGAATAGCTGACTGGATGGATGGATGGAGGTACAGATGGATAAATGTACAGATGGATAAATCGATGGATGGATTAAGTAACTGAGAAATGGTAGATATTCAAAATTCTAAATAACAGATAAAATAAACAGATTTTATGGCAAAGCAGACGTACTGAAAGAAAATCATACAATGTATTTTTTAATTGAAAACAAAAAGGCTTGTGTTGAGCATGTTTTTATTAAAATCACTTAAAATATGTAAAGACTTTGGCTCTGATGGATGGATTGGTTAGTGGATAGATGAAGGAAAAAATGGTGAATATAATAATTGGCTTGATGGCTAAAAATATAGACAGAGATGTAAATGGCTAGCTGAATGGATGAATGGGTAGATGGGTGGATGGATAGATGGATGGATGGATAGATTATAAGATGGATAGATTAATAAACTAATAGCTAGAAGGATAAATGGACAGATGGATAAATAAACAAATGCATATAGGGATGGCAGGCTAAATTGATGAATGGATAAGTGTATAAAACAATAGATGAATGGATAAATGTAATAATGGCTAAATAATAAATTGATGGATGAATAGAAGAACTAATGGATAGATGGATGGATTATGTATGGATGGATGGATTGGATGAATGGATAAACAGAGATGGAAGTTAAAAGCACCTGACAAGGTCAATGACTCGTTCTCTTGGTACTGCGGCCACTTCTTCCTCATGTATCATTATTATCTCATCTCCTGGTATCAGCTTTCCTTCTGATGGGCCTCCTATAAGTAAGAACACACACACACACACACACACACACACACACACACACACACACACACACACACACACACACACACACACCATGTATCCTTTTGTGATGTGGAGATGTATATAGTCGATCTACACTGTTTATTCAGTGTCTGCATACAAGGTTGTGAACATTTGTAACTTGATATAACACCTGCTGAAGTTTATGATTTTTAGACTGATCTTTGTACAAAAACCTTTGAGCTAGTGACTTTTAACTTTCTCTTCTCAGATTTAAAGCACCCTCTGGCATACTTCCTTCGGCTGACATTACACACAAACTAGCTTTTGTTTGAAATGACCACAATGATTTCATATGCTCCATTTATTTCTCTTGAGATGTGCTCTCGATAGTGTGCTCATTAGCAAAAGTGCTGCACAAAGTCTTATGAGTTTTTGTTGTCTCTGGTCATTCGGAAATGGTTTGCTATGGGTTCACTGATCAGGTCAACGCAAGCCTATTTATCACTTTGCAATTTCAAGTTTAATGTGTACTGATTTCAAAATGCCATTAAAATATTTTCTCAGGGCCAGCAATACACTACAGACTATAAGTGTCGGGATACATTTTAATAAGGAAATCTCAAATAGTTACACCGTTAAAGTTCTAGATTATAATGTAAATGTAAAATTTGGATAAATATATTTGGCAAAAATAATCTATAAATGCAAATGCAAATATAAAAATTATCAATAATAAGTCAGCAACAAATTGCTTATAACTGTACAAGGAAAGAAACTGGTGAATGAATTTGAGTTTATGTTGTTCCAAATGATGTATAAATAATCACTCTGATGCTTGAATCATTCTCATCAACATTAACATCGCCATCATCGTCTTCATAATCATCAATATCACCATCATCAACATGTCACCATCAGCACTGTCAACATCACCATTGCTATTGTCATAACAATCATCATCCTCACCATCATCATCATCATCATAATCATAAGGCTAAGCCTATGATAAGATACTGAAGGAAGTATGTCACATATGACACATTAAAGCCTAATAAATCATATTGTATGGTATCAGATTCAACAGTATCATCAAATATTATATTGAATTTTGCGGAACCCCAAATTAATTAAACCATCCTACAAAAATGTGCATATACCCCTTTAATATATTCTTTCAGCTTTTAGAACAGGCAGGTTTTAAAGAGAAAATTGGGTCTTGTGTATATTATTTTGCTAAACCACTCAAGGCTATGATAGATCTTCTGTATTCTGTTAAAAATATTACTTGTTCCGAACAAATAATGTAACACTTATATAGCTTTTGCAATATTTGCACAAACCAACATCATAAATCAAGAGAATGTGAAACATATTGTTATTCAGCATAACCATGATATTGGCCCTTATAATTATCAGTTATTATGAAACAGTCATATTATCTGATACCAATTCACTACTGCTTTAAATGAAACAAAACCTTGTACATGTTTACCTGGAGTGACGGAGCGCACCACTACAGGTTTTTCACTACCAGCCACGAAGCCGAAACCCAGCACAGGATCTCTCCTCATCTCGACTCGGCGAGGAGCAGGAGGAACAACCTGCACACCCTCCATACGCATCTCCTCGAGAGATCCGCTCTGAGACACTTGTCTGAAGAACAAGAGACATTGGGATGCACCACTATTATCATTTAGTTTAACAAAACGTACAAACGTTCAAATTCTCAATTTGATCTTAATTGATTTGAAAGTGAACTGAAACAAAATGTTAGAGAGATCAGAAAAACAATCAATAACAAATTCAATATACTGTTCAGCTCACTATCAAATCACTTTGATGGAATTAATGAATATTTTTTATTTACATTTTACATTCTGAGTTTTTGTATGTGTGAACATGCCAGTTGTTTAAATTCTACAAATAATCTGAATGAATCAAATATATAGGCACCCATGCAGAAAATGTTCAATAAGTAATCTTTAAATATAATACAAATAAGGAATACTGTATAGCTGTATATAAAATACATACTAAAAAATATTTATCTGGGAGTTGTTAGCTTGAAGAACCACCTTTCACATTAATAACTTGATCAATCATTTTCTGTATGACTTTTTCAGTCTCTCCATTGCAGTGGAGGAAATGTTTGGCTTAATCATCTTTACAGTGTTGCTTCAGTTCATTGAGGCTTCATTGAGGCAACAGTTTATTATCTGTTAAGGTCCTGCCACATCATTTTATTTATTGAAGTCAGGACAATGACTGGGCCAAATGCGACACCATCATTTTATTCCTTTTCAGCCATTCTGTTGTTCTCTTGCTGGTGTGCTTGTGATCACTGTCCTGTTGCAGAATCCAACAGCAAAAGGCTAAAAATTAAACTTTTATAATGATGGTCACTCTTGCTAATGATCAATTAATCAACAGCATTTGTTTGGCAACACATGGCTACTACTTAGCCTTTTAATTCCTATGGAAGTAGTACAGATGTACATTTCACATATGGCTCATTTAATATCATTTTGTTCATCGGAAATTGTTTTAACCTCATTTTTGTTGAACTTTCCCCCTTTTAATCTTTCTATCTTTTATTTACCTAATATCTAATATTGTAGAGTTCAATGAGGGTGCACAGTCTTTTTCACGTGAGTTGACCACTTTTGCTATATAGCTAGCTAGCTAGCTAGCTAGCTAGCTAGATAGATAGATAAATGTTTGTGTCTGCACATGATATAAATGGTGTTTTTGTTCCCTGTGCATTGTTACAAAATCAGACATGCGTTTTGGTTGATTGAGATATTACATGCATAATAAATGTATAAAAAATGTGGCTACATTTCAAAATTTTACAAAAATGTGTTAATCTTAAGCACAGAATAAATAATGGCAGAAGACGGTAGCGTTAACTTTGACTGTGCTGAAATGAACTGGAAGGGAAATTTGGGAATACCAGGGTGCCAGATTGCTGTGCCGTGGAAGCATATGAGCTCATTCTGCTTGGGAAAAAGTCATTTCCAGAAGCATAAGAGCCACCTGCTGCAGGGAATATTCCCTCTATTTCTCTTTTGGCCAGGGGAAGATAATACTACTTTAGTTATTAACTCATTCTCTTGTGTATGGACAGAAAAGCCTTTTACAAATAAGATATTCATTCTTTGCTTATCTCTTTTCACACCTATCCCCTGTCTATTTCCCGCTTGCCTGTACAATACACATCAGTGCAAATGAGAAAATCTCCAAAGGTTGCAGGGTTGAAAAAACAGATTTAGGAGACATTGTTCAAGTAGAAGAAGGTGCTAGTTGTCTACTTAAATGTGAAGTAAGTCCAATATATGTTTAGCTATACATAATTTGTTCAGTTTTTATAAGATGAAGGCCTTATTCTCTTCAGATTCAGATTAGATTCATCCAATTCATTATTTTCTGTAGAACTTCGAAGCTACATAAATGTTACTTAATTCGGAAAAAATAATCACAAAACAATATGCATTATTTTTTGTTTTCATTGCTGACTTTAGTAAATTACAAACCAGCACTTAGCAATGTGTATTTTTATTTGTTGTTTGATTTTTTTTATTTACTATAAACAGTCAGCTCTCAGATTTCATAATTTTTAACCTTTTTGAGTTTTCTTATATTTTTATATTCAGTCGTTGAACCTAAAAATATTGTGAATTAACAGTAGGTTTGTGGTAAAATAATAAATAATACCCAATTAGACAAGCATTATCCTATATGTATACTATTAACTACTATACTATTGTATATAATCGCTGTATTATATACATTTGCATTGAGCATGTACTTCTGTCAATAAATATATATAGTGGTCTTTAAACAGCAAGCAAAAAACACATGATTTCAAGGTCAAAATTCCAACAGAATTTATACAGTTTGCTTAGAATGATTAAATTGTTCAGGAGATTGGCTTGTAATAGAGCTCAAGGTATCTCGTTTGAAAATGTGGCTACATAATTTCAGTGCTGCTCCTCATAACATTACTTAACTCAGTGCAGCATAACATTTACCCCAAGCTCGACTTGGGTAAATGCACTACTTTTTTATTCATTCAATACAGTAATGTTGAAATAAGATACTTCACTTCTATTTGTATATTGTGTCTGTTCGGAAATAACCTGTAAGTATTTCATTCCCAAAATATTTATTTCCCAAATACCAGAGATTCACCAAACTAGCATAGCTAGTGCTAGTTTGATTGTTGATTGTTGAAAAAATATGCAATTTTTTCCTTAGATTTTCAACAGGTATTAAATTTGAGGCGGAATTAAAGTAGAATTAGCTGCAAGAGATTTAATAGGATTCATAACAGTAATAGGTTGTAGTAAAAAACTAAATAGGAACACAAACAGAATTTTTGTAGGGTGTAAATACTGTAGATAAAGGGCAGTGTTATTTAAAAGGCAATATTAAATGTGCAGAGAGAACATTATGAATTAATTCAATCACCTCTATAGAAACCACAGAGTCTTGATGCATGCCTAGAAGATGACATTTTAATCTGAGACAACCATTATATCAAAAACCATAAATTAGGTGGCACTTTGATTCTAAAAATAAGAAAGAGTATAAATTACAAGGAGAACAAGAATAAAATAATTCCTACAAGGATCACTTAAGTAAGCTTTAACCAGAGCAGATGTTTGTTCTTTCGGGGAAGAGCACACATAAACCAAACCACATCAATACTTCTCAAATGATCATAATAAAAAGATGTACATTGTACTAATATATATGATGATTGCATTACTTTAACATTAAATGTACTAAAATTAATCTTGTCACAAAACTGTTGTACTCTCACAATATTTTCCTCCTGCTATCGATACATAAATGACCCTACTTCTTATTTATTGTGAAAATTAACTAGCATGCTAACTCATAGGCTAGTAAAAACACAAAGCTACATCACTCTTTTGAACATTAGCATATTATTCTGCTTGCTTAAAACATATCCTGCTTTAACCTGCATTGCAATTAATTTAAAAGGAAAAACCTGTAAACCACTTCATCATTCCATAGTTTCTGTCCATTATTTCTTTGGACTAAAAGTCCTAAATTGAAGGCAGTGGTCTACAAGCAAAAACTCTCACAATTTCTACACAGAATTTTTTTAAGAATTTCTAAGAATCAGCAAAACATTGAGAAATACCAGTGAAACAGCTGCATAGCCATCTCTGAATGTGAAACACTTCCTCTGACTAAATATGGACGTATATTGATGAAATATTATACAACCCCAATAGGAAGTCATTTTCAGGTGAACTGGTTTTGGTACAAATGATAACTGTTTGTGAAATAGCATCGGGGACAAAACCGCAGTGTAAATATTGGAGGATTGTGTGTATAATGGGGTCTAAATGAATAAATCAGGAAGGAGAATATAGATTGTGGGATTATGTTGCTATTAGTAAGGAGCTATATTACACTCCAGAGTGTGTATAGGGGTGTGTGTAATCTAGAAACATCTGTCAACTGTCATACTAGATTTTGAACTATTTAAAAATAATAATAAATTCTGTTATTCAACCTCAAAATGCAAAAAGGTTTATACCAATATACGCATCTATCTATCTATCTATCTATCTATCTATCTATCTATCTATCTATCTATCTATCTATCTATCTATCTATCTATATAGATATAGATATAATAACAATTACTGAGTATAGTTTTTTTTTTTTAACAAATACATCATCAAAGATAAATATTTGTTTTTCAAAATTCCAGGCTTTTGCAATGAATAGTTAATTATTGTGCTAAAGCAAGCAAGAAATGTAAGTGAACAACATATAGAAGCAGTTAAAGAAAAAACATAAACAGAACACTACCAACAAAAATAACAACAGTCTACAAACTTAAAACAAAGAGAAAAGAATGTAGTGCATGTTTAAAGCTATATACATGTGGTGGTCATCTTTAAATGTTAATCTGGTGCAGTGTTGACATGACAGTAGCTTGTGGAACATCTATTCTCTAAACATAATCCTGACCATTTTATAATGGGCATGTGACTGTGCTCAAATTTCACCTCACTTAAGCTTATGCTCAGATATAGTTATTATATATCTGTGATCAGCAAAGGAAATTCTGATTGGCCCTAGCTGTTATTGTTGGAGTTTCTTGATAGCTTACAAAACAGTAGATTAACTATGAAACACTGTACAGGTCATTAGCAACATATAAAAAATGGGGCACCACAGTGAAATAACGACATACAGAACACCCCTACAAAGTAAATTAAGGACAATAGACATATCAAGGAAGCTTCAGAAAGACCCACATGAACAACTACAGGAATATCAACATCCTCTCATATTCTTTACATGATACAATTTCTTTTTTCAAGCCAAGCTATTTGACAAAGTGGGTTATGGCTGATGAGACAAAGGTAGAACATTTTTGGACTTATTTTGTCCATAAAAACTTGCTTTGTCCCCTAAGAACAACATATCCATGGTGAAACATGGTGGTGGCAGCATCATGCTATGAGGCTGCCTCTTTATTATTAGCACTGACTGGGGCTTTATTTCACAAAGATCTATACAGTATCTTGATTTATAAATATATATAATGGTACAAAACATGAAGGTGTCTTCATGTTAAAGGTGAAGATTAATGGCAGTTGTCTAAAATTACAAAATAGACAATTAAATGTAATTAAAAACGCCATGGTTAATAAATGTAAGCCTATATAGTCTAGTCTACCAGTGAAGGTTTAAAACTGCTACTTTCAACAAGCAAAACTAGCAGACTTATTTAAAACATTAGACAAATCTAAGGTTAGACAGAGACTCACAAAAAACTAAGAATCAGAAAACAGTATGATGTAGAGAGGTACCAGAAATTGATCAAAAAACAAAATGTTAAATTTAGTGAATAAAGTCAGACAGGAATACAATGAGCATAACTTCACTGTATGTTCAGATTATATTCTGTATATATACAGGTTGTCCTCTACTTACAATGGAGGTACATTACGACAACCCCTATTGTAAGTCAAAAATATCGTAAGTCCAAGATGGTCTATGACTGTGACAGCCTTTCCTGCTTCATGCTGATTTATTTTCTGCTTTAAACTGATAGGTTTCCTTTTGCTTTTTTTCACTACCAGCAGGAGACTTACTTGGGCGCTTTAAAGAAATGCTTTTATCACAAAAATTGCTCTTTTGAAACCGTTTGAAACAGAAAAAAATACACAATAACACTGAAACTTTACTCCGTCGACCGCTAGCGAGAGTGGAGCATCTCACAGAGCGAGAGATACGTTCATCCCAGCTGCGCATCCAACGTATAATAGATCGTATTAAATGTTTTTGATTTTTACAATTTTGTCGCATCTCAATCGTCATCGTAAGATCGAAAAATCGTAACCGTAAATCGTAAAAAAGTCGAACCATCGTAACTCGGGGACCATCTGTATATATGTACTGTATAAGGGCTGTAAAAATAAACATTAACACAAATTCATTTTAACGACACTAATTTTATTAACGTTTGACTATTTTTATAAAAATATAAATAAATATAAAAGGCTAAATTAAATCCATCAACACACATTTATACACGATGTCCTTTCCTTTTACTCAAATAAAAAAATAAAATAAAAAACCTCCACATAAAAATGATTTTTGATCCCTAAACATTTGTTTAACTGATGCGGCAAGTCTCAAATCAAGCACCAAAGCTCGCCATGATGCACACATCCGGCAATTAAAACCGTCTGTGTGGAAACATCGCAAAAGTTCAGTTTAGTGTCCTGATGATTTATGTAATTTAAAACACTATAGTTACTTTAAAACATTTAGAAGGGTATTTTTAAACAAGCTAGACTGTTTGAGCAACTGGCTCAGTACAAAGTAAGAGAAGTAATAGGAACCTGTGGTTTTTATATGTTCTTTTTTCTGTGTTTAATAGATATGTTTTTTATGCTCTATTTTATATATATATATATATATGTGACTAATAACGTGTGGAAACGATGCATTTTCTGTCACAGTGGAGTCTATTTGACTCAAGCGTACAACAAGGACAGGTTGTGGTAATGGCTATTAGGTAACAAATCAATGCCAGAGTGTAAGCAGAGGACAAAGACAGGGTGAGTGAAAGACAAGGCAAGAAAAATAAGGAGAAGAGAGTGTTTCTTTCAGTGAAGAAATATTTTTAGAGACACTGTAATAATAATTCTGTGAGATGAAAGATCAGGCACAACTCCACTCTACATTATACAGTGTGATGTGGATGTGGTGGTGCAGTGGAGTGTATACATTGCTGACAGAAGAGCAGACTTGAATTCAAGTGAATTAAAATTGCAGATCAGTAAAAAAAAAAAACACGATCAAAGTGAACAACGTAACCTGTGTAACAATTTAAAAATGAATGACATTAAAGTGCCATTGGTTATGAATAGTGGATGGTGGTAAAACTACTCAAGTTCAAATATGGTTTAATGTGTTAATCCTAAAATTGCCTCAGGGCAGTGTAGCTTTCCAACACAGTGATAAACTGTTGGTACAAACGACTTCCTGTACCGCGCCTTTCTGCAGCCAAGCAGAATGAATCTTCTGAGAGAGGAGCTCTGTGTTTTTTCATCAATAGGTCATAGAGGGGATGCTGTTTATTTTCCAGAATGGCTGTGAGTTTACTAAGTGTCCTTTTTTTCACCACCACCTCAAAACCATACTGAAAACATACTCAAAACCAAGATAGAGACAGCCCTCTTGATCAGTTTGGTTAAGTTTTTTTTTTCCCTTCCCCAGCTATGATGCATTCCTCTGAAGCATACTTCTGCAAAATAAGACTGCACTGGCTACCACAGACTGTTAGTAGATCTCTAAAATCTTACTGCAAACATTAAAGGACATGAGCTTTATCAGGAAGTTGAGTCCGCTCTTTTTTATTCTGTACCCAGATTCTGAGTTGACCTTCCAGTTCATCTTTTTGTCCAAATGTACACAAAGGTATCAATAGGCATAATTCAGCTCAACATTTTGGCCCACTTTTTATCTAGATCTTCAAATCAAATCTCGGCACATAATCCATACTTTTAATTGAATTTGTCCACAGATACATGTAACTGTAATATCATCAGACTGTGCAGTCTTTACAATTCAGCAGACTGCAGTGTGATCTGAATTCCAAGGCAAGCATTTTATTAAATACCCATGAAATCCACTACATGAAATGTTCCGTAAAATGCAGTGTACTCTCCATCTGTTACTGCCTTTGTGAATACACACAGTTAAAATGCTGATTGCATCATCAGTCTTGAATACAGATGCAAAATACTAAATAAAGAATAAATCCACTGATTTTCTCTTTATCGGTTCAAATAAACCTTGTATTTAAATGAAGTTGTTTTCAATGTTTCAACTGATGAGTTTTTCAGAATGCTCATAATGAAGCATTTGTGTGCCAGATGTTTGTGGGAAGCTTTTCTTTATGTCAGCTTTGTTGACATTATTTAATTAAATAAGCAATTTCTAAAGCATAATGCATGCATTTGAATATTCTGTATGCAAAATCTAATCTTAATGAGGTCCTCAATAAATGCCATGAATTTCTTCATAAAAGCAGTACTTCAGTAAGTGATTGCAGGAAATTCATTTTAGTATCTTCCCCCAGAATTTATAACATATGACTGCTATATAATAAACTTCTTATTATTTCACCATATAACCATTAAACAACTGAGATTTAATGAAACAGTGATTAACCACGATTAATAGAATGCCTATTGCTATTATAAAAAAAACCCAAAGTTTATAATAAGGGGTTCAACAGATAAAAACATTGTGATAAAAACATTCTGTAGTTACCAAAACCTTCTCTCATTCATCGCAGCCCAAGAAATCCAGCTACAGTGTTTAATTGAGACACAATCTAACATTGAATTAGAAGAAATCTGAGTTAGATATATAATACAGTAACTATAAAATAAATAAGATAGTTTGCAAAATAAAAGATCTCTGTAGAAATACAGCAGTTTTTGGAAGCCCAGAGTTTGCTTGAGACCGTTTTTTTTACAATTTGGTGTATAAAGCAATAGTGTCTGAAGCCTTGAAAACTTACTTGATGAAACAGTCCCTGGTGTCACGTGCAGAGGTCATGTCCCATTCATATGATGCAGCTCCCTGCATTCCAGCCCAGCTGCCAGAGGGCGGAGGCCAGACGGTGGATTTATTCTTATGGCTGAAGCGAAGCAGAAAATAAAGTGATTATTTAAAAAAAAAAAAGATCCTTGCCATATTCAATGATTAAAATAATGACTAAAGTGTAACATAGCTTTAAATTGAATGATGTCATTAGCACTTTCACATTTCGAATTTTGCACTTCGTGTATGACATCCTATCTGACTTATCTCCCAATTACACATCTGGCACCGTGATCTATTTCAACAAACTGCCATGAACAGGAAATTGGAAAGCCTGCGATGGCCTTGACTGTTAATTAACATAATGATGTAATTGAGATATTGCGGCACTGATGTGCTACCTTTCCATAGTTCCTACTGAGGCATGAAATTGGCTGTTTGTTGGTCAGAGAAGAACTCAATTCCTACAATCAATACGAGTAAATATTAATTGTGCTTGCTAAATAAAACATGTCCTTATTGCAAAATCCTTGATGACATTCATGCAAATTAGAAGCAGTGAATAAACAAACCTGTATAAACACTTATAGTAATGGGTGTTTATTTTAGTTATTTAATTACTTATTTATATTCAAATCTCACCTGACCAGCATATGTATTTATTTATTTTCAATACCATTGATTTACTTTTAACATGATATATTGACATATTAATAATATAAAATTGTATTTTTAAGAAAAAAATGATAAATAAATAAAAAAAAAGCACAGACAATTTTGCTAATTTGCTCGTTGACTGTGTCATTGCTGGGATACTAATAATAAAAAAATCAACCTTAACCCACATACTACAATTTTCTTCATAAAACAATACATTGTTCAGGTTTTTATTTTGTATTATTACTGATAAATGTCTGTAGCCTTGATAGGTATTATATAGTGCTTTAAAAGAATGGTATAAATCTAGATTGAACACCACTTTAGTTTGATGGTTGACACGTGGGCTTCATAAATAATTACTGTAGTATTGAATGGTGCTTCAAAAATGGAGCACCAGCACTTCGGTTGAAGAGGTCTCAATTCCAGTCTCTTATGAGAACTAGATATGAGATGTTAAAAGAAGAAAAATTTTATCAGCTTTCATTGCAGGTTCACTAATTGCGGTTTCACTTGCTCAATTTTTTATTTATTCATTATATATTTCTATTTCTATTTGGGTCACCTGCCAATTCCCACCCTTTAGCCATCTTTCCCTTGTCACAACAGCTACGAGTTAGAGGGAGTAAAACCTAACATGTAAAACACACTGTGAGGAAAGCGCTATCCATCCTCTTCCGCATAACTGAACTTACAGGATAAATCTGAAAATGTTATTATCACAAGAAAGGTACTTTTTACTTGTCACATGTACTTTACAGCACAGTGAAACTCTTTCTTTGCATATCCAAGCAATGTTAGGAAGCTGAAGTCAGAGCGCAGGATCAGCCATGTTACAGCATCCCTAAAGCACAGAGGGTTAAGGGCTTGCTCGAGGGCCCCAAGCGTGACAGGTTGGCAATACCGGGACTTAAACACCTGATCTTTCGATCAGAAACTCAAAGCCTTAACCACTGTGCTACTATCTACACCAACAGGAAGTGTCATTGAGAGAAAGAGTATGTAATTTGTCTCACCAAGAGCACAAATCACACTCCTGGTCTCCTGATGATAATGTTTCTCTTTTCTTATACGACTCATTTCTCTTTCATCAGTGTGTTGCCATTGTGCAAAACTGAAATGCAATCACTGTTTATTTGCAGCATCATCCCAAAATAATTCCACAAGCATTGTTTTATAAAATATCAGGGATTATAAGCAAGCATTATAAACACTGCTTATAAATGTACCATGAAGACCTACTGTATGTACTATCAAAAATAAATTATTACCAAAAGTGCATAATGAAAGGATCAGAAATATGGTCATATATGTTGTTCATGATCTTAAGTTTAATATACATTATATTGACAAAAGTATTGGGACACCTGACTTTCCCAGCCATGTGTGGTTCTTTTCCAAACTGTTATCGCAGCACTGGAGGCACACAATTTTAAGCAGTAGGATGAACTAGGAGACCCAAATCTGTTCAAGCATGACAGTACCCCTGTCCAACAAAGCAAAAACCATGAAGATATGCTTTTATGGGTTGGAGTGACCTGCTATAGCGTTCTAAAACAGCGTTCCCGACTTTAAACAACGGTTTAAACAACGAAGCGGCTAATTTATGAATTTTTCTTGGGTTTTTCCCGGTTACACAAACTTCAAGCCAAAAAACTGAACCCCATAACATTAGACCAATGAAATTTTCCGAACAGAAACATTTTTAAATGCACGACGATGCCAAAAGATAAACTCCTGAGAGAAATAGTTGTGAAAGGAAGGAGGAAGACAGTAAACAATGACTTTCTTGGTCGGCTACTGTTTAGATACAAGCCGTTGTAGCGCGTTGAGTCTGGGTGAAGGGAGAGCTCGCTTCTGGCATGCTATTCCCAAAATACCGCTTTGCTCCTAAAGGAAGCGCAAAATATTTCACCCGTTACACCGTGTGTAACGTGTCTTTTGTTAAAGCCACATAAAGTACATTAGTGTAGACACGCGGCTTATAGACAGGTGCGGCTTATATATGTTCAAAATAAAAATATTTGTAAAATTCAGTGGGTGTAGCTTATATATGGGTGCGCTTTATAGTCCGGAAATTACGGTACATTACTTATGACCAGGTGTCCACAACCTGTTTGTAATATAGTGTGTCAGAATCTTCTTATTCAATGAGGTCAAGATCATCAAAAACATGCCTTTTTCAAGGCACATCCTGTTCACATTTTCCAGGTAAGTCGATGTGTACGAAAGATGTACCAAGCAAATTGTACAAATGCGCAGGCTATTCTTTAGTGAAGCTCCAAATGTTCTAAACACAATCACACTAAATCTTTTCACAGGATTACTTTGACAAGAACATATTAATATTAAAGCGAATGAGCTTAATGACACATTCCTCTAAATCAAGCTGTCGTGACTGATCGCACACAAATCACTCATTATAGATGAGTATCTTTTAATTTTACAAGTCTCCTGTCCTTCTGAATTCATCTTGACATCCTTTGGTGGCTAGCATGGGCTGTGTGGATTGAGAAGTCAAGTTGTTAAGGCGATCTTTGGTGACAGATTTTGACACACTGGGCCCTCTGGCTTTATCTTCTAATCCCTCTCATCAGGGGGAAAACAAATCCACACAATTTGTGGCAGTAAGAGGATTTAGAGAATGGTGTGTGTAGAGGAAAGGAAGGGAAGGGGAACAAATAATGTATCAGTGCTCTGCTGGGGATCTCATGACTCTCATAGTGGGGGGCTGGGAAGGATGAGGGTTTGTGCTTCAGCAATCCAGTAAAGAAAGCCAGTTGTTCAGGGGGTTTAGTTATTTATTTGCTTATTTCCAGTGGGTGTTGGAGCAAAAACTAAAAAGGCGGTGCATTGTTTAGCACTTTTAACAAATTGCATTGTCACAAAGCAGCTTGCCAGAAATCAGTATGTAGATTTAGATCCCTGGAGAGCAAGAAAAAAATGAAGGAAAATAAAAGGAAGAAGAAACCTTAAGGAACCAGACTTCTTCTGCTTGATCCACTAGTTGTAGAAAAGGAGTCAAGGAATAATCCGTATTAACACATCATGAAATATGTCCGGGAATAAATGCAGAATACGTTTCTATGAGTACTGCAAATGTTCTGAAGATGAGTTCTTGAGCATGTGTTTTTGGTGCAGGCCTACTAGATATATTCAATAAAACATTCAAATATATGGATTTTATTTGGTGGTGTTTTGTATGTGTCTAAAATGTCATTATTAACAAATAGATATCAAATCTAGGGTTAGGGTTAAACTAAAAGTACATTATTATACTTATTTATATAATATTTGCTTTATTATTAGTGCTATTGTAATTTCTTATGTACCACCTTATTCTTCGGACTATAAGCCGCTACTTTTTTCCCACGTTTTGAACCCCGCAGCTTAGACACCGAAGCGGCTAATTCATGAATTTTTCCTGGGTTTTTCCGGTTTCACAAACTTCAGGCCAAAAAACTGAACCCCATAACATTAGACCAATTACATTTCCGAACGAAAACGAAAAAACGCACCTCACCTGTGTTCTGAGCTGCACGGCATCGGGAGAAAAAACATTTTTTTTAAACGCATGACGATGCCAAAAGATAAACTCTCGAGGGAAATAGTTGTGAAAGGAAGGAGGAAGGCAGTGAACAATGACTTTCTTGGTCGGCTACTGTTTAGAGACATGCCGTTGTAACGTGTTGAGTCTGGGTGAAGGGAGAGCTCGCTAACTTCATTTGCAACAGAAATCATATAAGCACAGACAGGTTTCCAAAACTCGTGCTTTTTTATTTTTCTTGGCAACAGCGTTACAGGTTAATCAAAGAAACGTAAAAATAGCATCAGAAAATAATAAGGACATATTCCTCGGTCTTGCACAGAAGCAGTAATACTGGAAAAATGCAGTGCCAGGCTATTCCCAAAATACCGCTATGCTCCTAAAGGAAGCGCAAGCTGTATTTTCAGTGTAGACGGCTTATAGATAGGTGCGCCTTATTTATGTTCAAAATAAAAATATTTGTAAAATTCAGTAAAATTACGGGCTCATATATGGGTGCGCTTTATAGTCCGGAAATTACGGTAAATGAAACAAAGAATCGAGATTCAGGAGCGGATATATGTGAACTTTAAATGTATTAAAATAAAATGCAAAAATAGACAATGCAACAAAAATGCAAAATTTGAAACAAGCATGAGCATGCGCTTAATCATTAAACATCAAGAAAGACAGAGTGCTGTGGACTGTGAAAATATATACAAGTGAGAATCTGTTTTATTTGATTCGTTTTATATTCTTATGTTATATCCTATGTTACGATTCTTATAATGTTTGTATACTTTTTTGTTGTTAATTACCTTAAAAAGCACTTTGGGTTTAATTTCATGTATAAAAGTAGGTGCAATGGGGTTGAAATTGGTACTACTTCTATTACTACTATACAAGTTACTGCATATACAGATTGTCCAGTTTCCCAAATGTATTCATTATTTATTTGATTGTTGACAACTAACAAAATACAAACTCTTCATCCTTCAATACAAATTTTCATCACAATAGTAGTGATCATAACAGATTTATTACATAATTTTCTGCATGAATGAAATTCCTTTCCAACAAAAAATAAGGTTCCAAAAAAAGGCAAAGATTCAAAGCACTTCCTTTTTTACTGTATTATTGGCTCCATTACAGGTAGCCACAGACAAAAGTTTATTTCTTTCCTCTCATATAAAAGAAACAAAAGGAAGGAAATGGCATTAGGTCAGATGAGTCTCGCTGCATTGTTACGCGTGAAATATATTCACTGGGCACTAAAGATCACACAAAAGCACACAGTGAACAGGTAAATGATGCCACCATGTCACTTTTTTTCACAGAACTACCTGTTCTAGGGGTACAATATATTTAACATTGTATGCCACCGAGTCTGCTTATGCCCTGTTATGACTCAAAAAAGGCATGGCATCATGCTGTGGTCAAAGTTTTATTGATTCAATGGCTATAAATCAACAAACTGAGTGAGTATTTTTTATAAAAGGTATTTTTTCCCTCCAGAAACAAATGAACACAATAGAGATCGCAAGTCAATAGTTTCCATCAGTTGTGATTACTGAAGGTTTTCTTTCAGCGTTTTTAGTTCTAAATGAAGCACTGGTACACGTTTATATGCTTTTTTTCCTTTTTTTTCTTTTAGCAAAGTAACATAGAACTCGAAAGACATGGAAAAACTACAACGCATTGTGAATGCATATCAAAAACTTTGAATTTCGCAAAATAAATTAATAAATAGATAAATAAATGAAAATAAAAGATCGTCATTAGGAGAAATGCAACCTTTTTCTTTAGGACCGTTCTTTTCAGTTGCAGCTCTTACAGACGAAAGATGTTTTAGCAGTCCCATAGCTATTTGGCATTGTTTCATCTGGATATTAAAATATTCATCTGCCAAACGCTGCCATAAAACAGGAAAACATAGTGAGCCTTTTAAGACTTTCTGTATCAAACACAATTCCATTACACGCTCATAAATAGACCATTTGGTTGTTTGTGCTTTCCATATGGGTGGTTTGCCGATTTTAATTATATATACAAAAAGTTGTGAAATGAAATGTGCTTTTCCACGTTACTGCTGTGTGAATATTCAGAAGAAGCCATTATTTTCTCACATTGCAGCATACATTACAGCATTTGTTTTTTTTTTTGTTGTTTTTTTCTACAAAACGTTTGAAAGTTTGGGTTAGAGTACAGGGTCAGCCATGATACAATAAACCCTGGACCAGAGAAAGTTAGAAGCCTTAAAAAGGAGGCTTGGCAATGCTGGGTCTTGAATCCCCACCCTACTGATCTGTAACCCAAATCCTTAATCATGGAGCCACAACTGCCCCAACCAACTCTAATACACATAGCATGACACATCATGCAATTATCCAATCAGACAATCATGTAGCAGCAACACAATACATCAAATCATGCAGCTGCAGGTCCAATGCTTTAGCTAATGCTTTAACAAACATCACAATGAGGAAAAAGTTTGATCTCTGTGACTCTGAGAAAGGCTGGTTTGTGTATTTCAGAAACTCATGATCACAGGATTTTTACAAACGATTTTAGACAGTGGTGCCAAATACCAAACTGTTAAAACTGTACTGTTAATAAAGCATTGTAAAGAGTCTAGCCATATAAATAGCCATGACTGGGAAACAGTTTATCAATCAATCAATCAAATGTTATTTATAAAGCGCATTACAACCACCAAAAGGAGCACAAGGCGCTTTCCAGTAAAGCAAAAAATAGACAATAAAGAAAAAAAAACAAACAAACAAAAAAGTTTACTTTTTAAACATTAGTCAGCAAAATCAGGGACATGAGTTTTCAGTCATTGTGACTAGATGCTAACAGTTGAATATCCAGTTATCGTTTTTTCGCTAAAAACCTTCACAATCAGTATTTTATTCTCACAAGAACATGGTGTGTATGAGTATGTGCAATTCAGTGCCATTATACCTTTCTCCACCTGTCAGCTATTTTTAATTAAAGTATCTGCTTTATTGGTAGTTTTCGCTCACCCAGCCCACTACATTACTGTTTGACACTGACTTGGTTTCCCAAGAGCATCGTAAAACGAACTCGTATAAGATAGATGCTGGAGAGAGATAGACAGAGAATGTAAGAGTTCATTGTGACACTCACTCTGCCTTGTAACAACGTTCTTCATTATACAATGCATTTGAAAAAAGTCCTACTCTTTGGTCAAGCTAAGCTCAAAAAGAGAGAGAATGGATGACCATGTATAGAAATCAAAATATAGCTGTGAGATAAAGGGCAGGCAGATGCTTAAAGGGTTCAAGGGGAACTATATTTAATGGCCACATTCACAAGACAACTTGTCCAATTGGCTGGCAAATTTCCCAACAGCACAAATTCGATTTGGCAGGCGGCCAGATGTTAATTTTTAAATCTAAAGATTTTCAGCTGCATATTGCTTTAATGTGTATACACGATGGCAACGATGCCACCCATGGCATGACAGATCTCTATTTTACTCTGCCAACTAATTTGCTAACAAATGGCATCAAACCGCAGCAGTTCACTCAAGCAATACTCATAAATGTAAATGTTTCAGCTTACAGATTTTCAAGAAGTGCAGATCGTCAGGAGAACAACTGGCAGGCCATTTGAGAGCGAGAAAGAGAAACTGTTAAATCCGTATCTTTTCTTTCTCCAGAACACCACCTGAGGCCTTCATCCAAACCCGTTTGGCGCTAAACAAATGCAGAACAGATTTAGTTCCACTATACCGATGCTGCTCAAAACATACATCCTTTTGAATAATCATCTCTAATATATTTTTCCCATTAGTCCTATACAACAGAAGGCAATGACAGTCGACGCGTTTTGGCCACAGAGGAAGAACGAGCCGTAACGTGTTTGCCAAAAAGCATCGATGAGAGAAGTGTAAAAAAAAGTTTGCACTAATCTAAGAAAAAGCTCTCTTAGGAACATGCAGGCCTCAGTGTGTGACATTTTCTCAGTTCACCTGCCAAACATTGTGAACTTTCCAAGCGTTTTTTACTCTGGGTTCACCTCTAGCCATTGTGCATTATTCATTTGCAAAGAGGGTTCCTGCTCTTTAAAAGGATGCTAACAGATTAGCAAGAGCGCCATAACACTGTCATTCCTTCCTAGATGGATTTTACGTTTTTTGCCAAGAAAAGTTTTCTCAAACTTGTGTAAATAATTTAGATCAGTCTATAAATGGGGCAGAGTATAACCAAAAATCGCACTGCATCTCAAAAAAGCTTTCTATCTCCAACAGAACAATCTGTAGGTGCATATATTTTACGTCTTGACTTTCATCTTGATATTAAAAATATAAAGAGCAAATCAGGTATAAATGAATGACACCATCTGTATTGGTTTAGTGCTCCAAATATCTAGATCTGTATCTTGATCCTAAACAGTAATGCCCTAAACTGGATGTGATCTTTAATCCAGAGTGACCCCCTGACCAGGCAGTTAATCAGGATGCTCTAAATGCATGCCGCATTGCATAATAATAATAAAATATTGTGCAAAGTGTTTTTTTCCCTCTCGTAGCAAGCTTCTTATACAGCATGACTCACTGTATAACCACATGAAAATAAAAACCTCCATTCACATGACTTTTTTTTGTTGCTTCCTGCTGAATCATGGTCTTGATGCACACCAGGTGCCCTATGAAAATTTCTGGCATGCTTTCTTAAAAATAATAATAATAATAATATTAATAATAATAATAATAGTGCACATCCTATTTGTATCACATTATCCGTTCATTCTGAATCGTGTACTCATATTTCGTTGCATCCCTGCTGGATTTGCTTTGTTATTGTTCTAAAATTTAAGCTTTCTTCATGTTATACACATGAAGAAAAAACTGTTTATGATTGGGGCAGATTTCAATGGGCGTGTAGGTGAAGGGAACAGAGGTGATGAGGAGGTGATGGCCTTAAGGAGAGGAATGTGGAAGGGCAGATGGTGGTAGATTTTGCTAAAAGGATGGAAATGGCAGTGGTGAACACTTATTTTAAGAAGAAGGAGGATTAAAGGGTGATGTATAAGAGTGGAGGAAGGTGCACACAGGTGGATTATGTTCTATGCAGGAGATGCAAACTGAAGAAGAGACTGTAAGGTGTCTGCAGGGGGGCAGTGCAGCTAGACAGCATCGGATGGTGGTCTGTAGGATTGTTTTGGAGATGAAGAAGAAAAGGAGGAGAGTGAGGACTGATTAGAGGGACAGTGCATGCAGGACGTTTTGAAAAGAGGAAGACCAAGGAGGAGGATTATGGATGTGGTGAGGGAAGACATGCAGGTAGTTGGTTTGAATTAGGCAGATGTAGGGGACAGGGGGGTATGGAGGAGTAATGGGATCAGCCGAAAGAAGAAGATAGATTCTGCATCAGTTAGGTCTATATATTGGTTTTATCATAGTTCATTATTTTTGCCATGTCTTGGGAAGACTGGAGGAAACCAAAAAACTGGAAACCCAATAGAGACACAGAGAAAACCTGTGACTTAATTTTTGATCCCTGAAGCTATGAGGGTTTTTTTATGACTCGGAAGTTAGAGAGGCAGCAATATCACGATAAATTCTAACTAGATTTTTGGTTGAATTTTGTTAGGAAAGAAATTTATTCAATATTTACTTGTTGATATGTCAAATTTTTTATAATTCTCTTTGTGTATAAATGTATTACTGCATTTAGCTGATAATTCATAATAGTTTGTGAATACTGTGATTTGCTGGATGGAAATTTTGAACTGTTGCATTCTGGTGCATTCACTCTTTTCTCATCACGCAATAAAACATTTCACAAGTTTTATGATTACATGAATATTTCATTTTTAATGCAAGCAGATGTAATGAAACCTGAACGCACATCACAAAACTGTCTTCACCAAAAAATACTTCTACATTTGAATTGTATCACATCACTATTTACTCACAGCTGAAGGTTTTTTACTCATTTGATTAATCCAATTTGACGTTTATTACATCCAAAATGCCAAAATGATAAAATGACGCTTAATCCATATAAAAAAAAACCCCAGAGCTAAACAGAAGCCAAAAACAAAAAAAGATTGTCTTTCTATCTGTTTCCTCAATGTTGTTATGATGTACTGCTGAATTCATTTGATCAGTTATCAGTAGGAAAATAGACTCATGCATATCATGTGCTATTGAACATATCATAATGTCTGAAAGGGTCTGATACAGAGCAGCAGAGCAGCAGATGCGAACTTGTGTGTGTATGGGTGTGTGTGTGTGTGTGTGTGTGTGTGTGTGTGTGTGTGTGTGTGTGTATACATCAAGGGTTAAAAGAAGTTAGAATATGACACTGCAGAGTGCACTGTGTGTGTGTGTGCATGTAATGGGGGTTCACAGAAGCTGGCGAAGAGCCCACTACCCAGTGCGGCAGAACAGAGTGTCCCAGCGAGTTGGAGAGAGAGAAGGAGAGAGAGAGAGAGGGACAGAGAGAAAGGGTAAGAGATAGATGTGGGCTCAAATCCCTCACTTAAACAGCACAGGTCTCAGACTAGAAGAAAAAAACATAGTAATAGTCTTTTAACTGATTCTCCACTCATCCCCTAACCTAGGTTTAAAAATTTATGTTTCTTTGGGGTTTCTTTTTTTCAAAATACCAAGTAAACTAATGTGCTAGTAAAAAAATATGTACAACATTATTTTTTGCCAGCTTTTGTTATTACATTTCATCAATACTTCAATTTGCTTTGTACATTAGGAACATGCTATGAATGCACAATGAGCCAATAAAGACAGCTTAGATTTGTTGATACCCGTCATTAAAGAAAAAAAAAAACCCACAATGGTCACTAGAATAACTTCAATCTGCCAAAAGTAATAAAAAATAAATCGTTTACTGAAAATTAACTCATGAATATCAGACTTTGCTTTTGAATTGTGGTTCAACAGAAGCATAAAAAATAAACTAATGTAACTGTTGACAAAGATTTTGACACCTGTAGAAAAGATAACTTGACCATAGGTACATGGTAAACTAAAGTAGGCCCTGTAATTAGCATCACAGGTGTCTTCAAACTTGTAATCAGTCAATTTGCCTATTTGAAGGGTGAACATGGACCACAGAAAGCTGAGGAGAGAATTGTCTCAGGACATTAGAAAAAAATAATCTCCAAGCAGCTTGATGTTCCTGTGACTTTAGTTGCACATATTATCCAGAAGTGTAAGGTTCACAGGACTGTTGCCGACCTCTCTGAACATGGCTACAAGAGCAAAATTGGTGACGAATTGAAGAGAAGGATAATATGAATGGAACCAAAGAGCCCAGAACAACTTTCAAAGAGAGGTAAACTACGTGGTCAAAGTACATCAGTGTCAGCTCGCACCATCCGTTGCTCCCAAAATGCACATTGACAGGCCACAAGGTTTTTGGAGGAATATCCTTTAGACAGATAAGACTAAATCAAAACAAGTCACATCAGCTGTATGTTTAGAGACACAAAAATAAAGGATACAAAGAAAATAACACTGTACCTACTGTGGAACATGGAGGAGGCTCGTTATGTTCTGGGGCTGCTGTGCTGCATCCGGCACAGGGGGTCTTTAATCTGTGTTGGGTTCAATGAAATCTCAAGACTATCATTGCATCGGAAAAACTCACTCTCAGTTGTAGGTCATGGGTCCTCCAACAGGATAAAGACCCAAAACACACAGCTAAAAACAACTAAAAATGGCTAAGAACAAACCATTAAACTATTCTAAAGTGGCCTATCAATGAAGATCTGTGGAAAGAGCTGAAACATCCAGTCTGGAGATGGCACTCTTCAAACTTGAGACAGCTGGAGCAGTTTGCTCATGAGAAGTGGGCCAAAATACCTGTGGACAGGTGAAGTCTCATTGAGAGTTAAGAAATTGTTTGATTGCAGCGATCGCCTCAAAAGATTTGTGCAAGGAAAGTTTCCTAATCTTTTTAACGCTTATGTTACACCACAATTCAGAAGCAGTGTCTGATTTTTCATTTAATAATTATCATTACATTTTTATTTAATATTTTTTTGTCAGTTTCATTCATTGCATTCATTACTGAAGCGATTATTCAAGAATTATTGAAATTTTGTCCAAGTATGTACATTCGTTTTTATTCATTCATCTATTAATTCGTTCATTCATGTATCTATTCACTTACTTATTTACCGATTGATCATCCATCCATCCATCCATCCATCCATCCATCCATCTATCATCTATCCATCCATCCATCCATCCATCCATTATTCTACTCACCAATCTTTCTTTCTTTCTTTCTTTCTTTCTTTCTTTCTTTCTTTCTTTCTTTCTTTCTTTCTTTCTTTCTTTCACAAAACTATGTGCTTGGAAAGTGTTACCAAGGGTTAATTTATAGGGGAAGTGACTTCATTTTATATTTACATTCAATTAATTATAATGGTATTATTTGGGAGAGCTCTTGTCTCTCTGCTCAAATTTCACAATAAAGAATGATTCAGTGTTTTTTTTGTCCAGTTCTCCCACAGTGTAGGTAGTGTTGATGGGGTTTGTAGTGCTGTCCTTGTTTTTTTTTACAGAGTGAGAAAACTGTAATGATATCGTCACAGAAGCTGTTAATGTGAGATGACAGGTTTGACAGAAGGTCAGCAACAGAAAGCTTTCTCTAGAAATATATCATTTCCACCAGGCAACTATAATATCAGAGAAGTTCAGCAGGAAATAACTTGTTAAAATGTGAGTTATCCTTCAAAGTATCATGTAGCGGAAGAAGAATGAAAAACATAGTTAAAGGCATGCTGTGAATCTTGTGTTTCTAAAATTAGGACACATCACAGATGCAAACTTAAAAAAGGAAACTGTCAGAGTAAAGAGAAATACACTCTACTGTAAAGTCAAATATAATTAACTGCCACTGGCTTCATTTCGTTTCCTCATGTCCCAACATGGCAGAGTCTGAGAAGCATTCAGAAAGAAAAGAAAAGAAAAGAAAAGAAAGAAAGAAAGAAAGAAAGAAAGAAAGAAAGAAAGAAAGAAAGAAAGAAAGAAAGGAGCAAGAATGAAAGAAAGAAAGAAAAAAGGAAAAAGAACGAAAGAAAGAAAGAAAGAAAGAAAGAAAGAAAAGAGCAAGCAAGAAAGAAAAAAGAAAGAAAGAAAGAAAAAAGAAAGAAAGAAAGAAAGAAAAGAGCAAGAATGAAAGAAAGAAAGAAAAAAGAAAGAAAGAAAAAAGAAAGAAAAGAGCAAGAATGAAAGAAAGAAAGAAAAAAGAAGGAAAAATAAAAGAAAAGAGCAAGAATGAAAAAAAGAAAAAAGAAGAGAAGAAAGAAAGAAAGAAAGAAAGAAAGAAAGAAAGAAAGAAAGAAAGAAAGAAAGAAAGAAAGAAGCATTTGTATGATGGATTTGAGAGAGTGGAGGGATTTAGTTGAGGGAGAGTTTGTGTTTGTAGCCTTTTTTCAGGAACAAAAAGAACTCATAAAGGATGATGACGTGTGAAGAGGCAGGCAAAATTCTCTGAAAGGCAATTAAAGGCTTTTCACAAGCCATATAAAAAGCGCAGTATAAGAAAAAGAATATACAGTAGATCATTTTCCAATACAAAGTGTACAATCCCACACTAACAAGAGAACCGTAAATATCAGTATTGTAATGGTTTAGTGGTGCATTTTATTCACACCCTCAGCATTCTTCTATTTAACAGTCCACAGGAGATATTCATTCCCTGAAGGTTACTCAAATACACTTTCAGAAACCCATCAGCTGTTTCGGTCTCTGACAGACACAAGATGTAAATCTGATGTGAGTACATGGGTGTGTTTATATGATCAGGCAGATGGTGAAACTGGAAGTTAAAAGATCGGAAGATAATTCGGATTTAGTTTGAGAGGAATATCAGTGAACTGTTGTAAGAAATGCGTTATTATTAATATTATTATTATTATCATTATTATTATTATTATTATATAATATAACTATTTAACTAATTATCATTGGAGACAATAGACAGCCATTGGAGCCACTTGCAGTGTTACTCTAACAACCAGGCTTAAGTAGATTTATTTCTCATTTCGTATCTTTCAATCAACTTTTGTAAGCAGCAAATAAACAGTCCATGGAACATTAATTATCAAAAACCCAAATCCCATATAAAGATTATAAAGGATCAGATTAAATAATACAAATCGGTGCAACTTTATGTGTTGCAGAGAGCTGCATATTTGTATGTCATTACTGTCTATAAGCATAAATATGGAAAGATACAGCATTTATTAACATAAACTTTCTGTCAGTGTATCTGAACAAGCAAAAGGCTCCAATAGAGTTGAATATTCATTTACACTATAATACAAAAACATTTATTAAATTGTAATATTTTAATAATTGTAATAATATTTTTGTCTATGAATGGACACTTTATTTAAATGTTCTGTTTACTAAAACATAACATGCAATTGCAAAACCCAGCCTTGATTTTCCACTTTCTAACTTTATTTGCATTACAAATGAAAGAATCTTTCAAAATATCTCAACCCCTTCAATAATTGATCACTGTGTGCAAAGTAAGCTAAAATCCCTTCTTGACCCAGCAGTGAAAACACTATATAGTGGTCCTTCCACTCACCCTGTCAGTTTAGCCATCTTTGAAAATCCAAACACGTCCATGGACAATCCTGTCCGTGGTCCACACACTACAAATCCAAGCTCTGATTCCGTATTGCTTGCTCACTACAAATCCCAAAACTGTTCAACTCTCCATGGCACCTGCCACTCTGGTGCTGAATCAGGAGCAAAAGAAGAGCACTGCAAGCCTTCCAGAATCCTGTGTCCAAAGCCAGACTTCCACTGAAAGGAACCGATCCCTCACTCATGGACTGAATCCAGTGGATTTAAAAGAATGGGTGATCCAATCCAACATTGCATCCATTTAAGAGTTTTGTACAGTGCTAGTCTAGCTCTTCTTCTCATTCAGGTGGAATGCTAGTACACAGTGTTTGCACTCTCTCCATCGCTCGCTCCTGCAAGCTGTGGTTAGAAGAGCCTGAGCAAAGCAGCGGTGACAGAAGCTTTGAGTGAAAAGCTCGAGAGAGAGAGAGAGAGAGAGAGAGAGAGAGCAAAAGAGAGAAATAGAGAGAGAGAGAGAGAGAGAAAGAGGGAGTCAGAGAAGGAGGAGGGGTCTAAGAGAGGAGTGGAAAGAGAAAGAGGAGGACGGACGATGATAAACACTACCCATGGCACTTGAGCTGATGAAAACGCACACTCCTTCTTTTTAGTGAGCCCTTCACCCTGATGCCAGTGGGATGACAGAAAAGAAAGGGAGGGTAGGGAGGAGTGTGGCGAGGAGAAAGAAGAGAGAGAGGGGGTGAGCAGCAGAGAGACAGATTGCTGACTCTGCAGTAGAGTGTCAGACTGCTGATGGCAGAGAGCAAGACCCTGTTTTCCACAGAAGGTGCAAACACAAACACACACACACACACACACACACACACACACACACACACACACACACACACACACACATGTGTTTTCTTGTGGTGTATGTATTAAGATAAAGGAGTGTTAGGACCTATTACATTTGACATTTACAAAAGCCCCTCTTGACAACTGATATAATCCTGCATAAACATGTATAAAGACTTCCGATAGGAATCTGTTACTATACAGCCTGACTTCTTTCATTCTGATGTTGTCCATACTGTTGTCCATTCTTATGTCCTCACCAAGTCTCCTGAGATACTCCTAACGCAGTGCATTTCTGTTTCGTATTCACTTGGTCTCCCTATGTCACATTACACTAGCAAGTAACTGAGCTACAAAATCAATTGTCATTAAGTTTTAAAGTAAAAAAAAGCTTGGAAGCATATGGTGTGGTATCAAGCTGACATATAGGACTGCATTAGACTTTGGAATTGTATTGGAATGAACCCTTTTAAAGCAGTATATAGGTTTATGTTGACATCGAATCTATTTTATGCCAGTGGTACAAACAGTCCCCAGCAGAATACAGGTTTTTGGCAATAAGGGGTGAATGATTTAAGCATTTGTAGGGGGCCACCTTGTGGTCTGCAACTAGGCAGTTTAAAAACTATACTAATTGTGAACAGAATGTTAATGGGCACGTTGTGGCCAGATTGAACAACGACTGTGTGAATAATTGGGTTGTGACTGAGATTGGGTCATGACTGGTGTATCGTTGAGGTATGAGGGGCCATAAAGTGCCTCATTAGGGGTTGAAGTATAATGGGGGATGCTTGGAGTGTCATATAATTGGAGATCTAATAAGGGAGGTGGTAGCTTAGTGGTAAAGGTATTGAACTCCAGATCAGAAGGTCACAAGTTAAAATTAGAGCTCCAACAAACTGCTACTGCTGGTATCTTGAGGAAACCTTAATTGCTCACGTTTAATTTGCTCTAGATAAGAGACTCTGTGAAATGCCATACATGTAAATGTAAATATGAATGGTGTATGATTGGAAGAGTTGATAAAATTGTCATTGGGGTACGACTGGAAGTCTGACTTAAGTCTGACTGAAATAGGGTTGTGATTGGGGTATCTCTGGTTTATGATTGGGAGTCAAACTCAGGTCTGACTGGAGGGTGACAAGGTAGAGGTTAGATAATCTGTAGCAATATTAATCATTCTGTTTGTGAACGTCTCAATACAGCAAGTTTGGGGAAACTTTTGCTTTCTTAATGATCTGTAGATGTTGATCTTTATGATCTGTAGGTGCAAAAGAGGTATTTGGATAACTAGTAGGCCAGAATTAATGTCCTAAAGCATTTTTTTACTAATGTCAACAAAAATCCTGTCCCTAACAAGGAAAAAACTGAAAGATAACTTGATCTTGTAGAAGAAATATTGCTGCTATTACTGTCTGCTAATTTTAAGGTCATCGGAAACTGTTTTAGGGTGTACACAACTACCAACTGGCAAAACCAGTGAGGAAACCCTGCTTCTTCAAAGGTTCTTTGGCTACTTAAGTGCTCTTAGTTTCCTCAAATACTTTGCTGGAAAGTTCTACATAGCACCTTCTTTTTGGCAAACCCAAAAGGCGTATAAATGCAGTAGTGTGTTTAACATTGCGTAATACTGTAGTTTCAAATACAAACAAAAGCAAAGCCCTATGTCAAAAGGAAAGGAATTCTGTTGCTGTAAAACCAACATAATACCCATTACAAACTAGTAATGGCTGTCCAGTATGCATTTAATTACTTAATTAAATTAAGTTGGATTACTTATGGTATTATTATAATAATGAAAGTCAGTAGTAGTAAGACTGTGTGTGTGTGAATGAGAGGGAGGGCAGTGAAGTGGTGCGGTTGCAGGGAGAAACAGTGGAGAAGGTGGAGAAGTTTAGGGTCAACAGTGCAAAGTAATGGAGAGTGTGTTGGAGAAGTGAAGAAAAGAGTGCAGGCAGGGTGGAGTGGGTGGAGAAGAGTGATAACAGGAGTGATTTGTGATAGAAGAGTATCTTCAATAGTGAAAGGAAAAGTTTGTAGGACTGTGGTGAGACCTGTGATGTTGTATGGTTTAGAGGCAGTGGCATTGAGTAAAAGACTGTTGAGTTGAGGTTTTTCGTTAGGAGCGACAATGATGGACAGGATTAGAAACAAGTTTATTAGAGGGACAGCTTGTAGGATGTAGGATGTTTTAGGGACAAAGTGAGAGAAGCCGGATTAAGATGGTTTCGACATGTGCAGAGAAGGGTGGTATATTGGTAGGAGAATGCTGAGGATGGAGCCACCAGGAAGAAGGAAACCCCTAATGGAAGCAGAAAGAAGAAGTTAGACTTATGGTATTGTACTACTTTCTAGGCAACTGGAATATTCTTTCACATGCCCTCTACTAGCACTAATTTGCATTTACATTTATGGCATTTGGCAGATGCCCTTATCCAGAGAGACTTCTATATTCTATTCAATTCTATTATGTCATGTAGCATATATAACTATATACTGTATGCTCACTATTTGGAAAAGTGAAAGTGGACACCACACATTCATGCCCGTGTGTGGAGGTTCAAACTGAAAGATAGAAGCACACAATGACTTTTCATTCAGTTTGAGCCCCTGTACAGGAAATGTTGTACATACAGATATGTTTTGCTGATGATGGACCTTCACCAAGCCTTGGCCACAAATTCACTGAACACCTTTGAATGCTAAACGAATGTCAAGCTTTTCAGTCAGTGCCCAATGCCCAATGCTCAACCTCATTCATGTTCTCGTGGTTGGATGGAAAAAAAAAATCTCTCACACGTCCCAAATCAAGTGCAAGGACTTTTTAGAAAGTGGATGCTGTCCCTAGCAACAAAGTAAGACCAACTCTGTGTAATTTTATGAAACAAATATTTAATTGATCCCACTAATTGTTATTCCTTACACAGCATTGCTGGAGCACAGAAAGTTAAGAGCCTTGTTTAAAGGTCCCAAGAGTGGCAGCTTGCCAATACTAGGGCTTGAACCCTCAACTATCTGATCAGCAACCCAAAGACTTAACAACTGAGCTACCACCTCTCCACCAGTTCAGCAAGGACATTAGGTTGTGATGCTCAGCTGCTTTGTATTAAAGTAGTATTCAGGAATCACAAACCATTTTTTTTTTACATTAACTCTATATATAAACTGATATAACAATGTGACAGTGTGTGTGTGATAAACTGTACTTTTGTATGTGGGCAAAAAGTCATAACAAAGCAGTAATATATTCCCTTTTTCCCACCAGCTTCCAAAAATACCAAAGACATACCTGAGTACATAGCTGTGCAGTACTGAAGGAAACATAAAACCCTTTCCTTAGGCGATATTATGCAAGTCATTCTGGTGGGGCACATTTGGCACATAGCCTCTGTACGGTTGAAAAGGAGAGCGTGTTCACTATTCTTATTGCGACTGATAACAAATTTTGGTGTGCCCATGAATCAAAGAGAAGTTAAGAGCAGGGAGGAGGCAGAAAAAATGCAAGCCATACTGAGGGAAAATAGAAACCTTTTATATAAGACAGACACCAAGCTTTGATCTGGGGATGGTTTGTTTCGTTAATGCCAAAGATATTTTTCAGGAGTGGTTCAGGGCCACCGCTTTTATAAGTGTGCTATTGGAGCTGGTATTAAAAAGTGTCTGCATTGAACAAAAAAAAAAATCTATGAAAACAGAGATGAATAATCACTTATTTCAAAGTAAACAGGCAAAATGTTTACAACATTTAATATAATTCATATGAACAATTACAGCTTTGAAACATGAAATCTAGTAGCAAACATGACCCATTTACAATATTATCCCTAATAAATATTTCTCATCTGAGCAAATTAAAGTTAAATATTTTATTTGTGCTCTTACTATCTATTTTGCTATTGCATGTACACCGTGTAGGAGAGGACTGTAACTTTTGTCCTTCCTTTGTGAAGCAAGAAAGCAATATATTTAAGGTCACTGAACAATGTGTTGAAGACAGGTACATTAGCATGTCATTTGGTATTCTCTTTAGCACAGTGAAGCATGAGCAGTTTCAAGGTTGAGGAGTCCTAAGCATACTTCCTTAATAAATCCTACCATCTATTCCCCAAACTGGATTTCTTCCCTGAATTCCTAAAACTTAAAACCTTAATTAGGTAATACCTTGATATATAAATCCATTTGTTAATAACGCTTCTATACGCTTTACCAGACACGGCCTAATAGAAAGAAAATGTGTTCTACATGAAGATACCCAGAAAAAAAAGCAATCTGAATTTCATAGCTGATATTCCCATCATCATTTGCTTTTTTTTGCCATTTGGCCCAATACCCTTATACAGAGCAACTTACAATTGCCATTTATATAACCAAGCTGTTGAGGGTTAAGGGCCTTGCTTAAGGGCCCAATAGCATTATATTAATAGTGTCAGGATTTGAACCCACAACCTTACAATCAGCAGTCTAACATCTTAACAACTAAGCTACAATTTCCCAATAAGAATTAATGAGCTACCATGGAGCTACCACTTTCCAATATGTATTATTATTGTTTTGTCTTTCATCAATGCTCCTATACTTTCTGAATTTGATTAGATTATTATTACTGTGGAGATTGAAGAACAGTAAAAAAAAAAGGACCACCGCTGACCAGATTTAGATAATGAACACTTCAGAGTATGATGTGTTTGCAGGTAAATTGCTCTGGTTTAGCATCTGTTGGTAAGAAAATAGCCCAATTGGTAATTCATAATTAAATGGGGTACAGAGAAATCCACCCTCAAACTATAAGTTTAAAGCAATGAACCATCCAATGTTGAGTATATTAAATTTAAATAATGCACACCCAGCTATGGATTATTCACCCACAGTGCCAAATTAATAGTGCCAGTGAAGTTTGGGGTGCAAAAATGACTGAATGGATACAAGTAATGGTTAATTGTAATTAGTTTTATATATATATATATATACAGGGAGTGCAGAATTATTAGGCAAGTTGTATTTTTGAGGATTAATTTTATTTGAGGATTTAATTTGAACAACAACCATGTTCTCAATGAACACAAAAAACTCATTAATATCAAAGCTGAATATTATATGGGTTGTTGGATGCCACTCTATATCAAACATAGATAAGGTACTAGGATAAGATTACATTTATTTGATTGAAATTAGTAGAGAGAGAGAGAGAGAGAGAGAGAGAGAGAGAGAGAGAGAGAGAGAGAGATGTGTATTAACTGCATCTGTGCTACATGTGTACTAATAATGAACCCAAGATAAAGATAAACCATTCAATCTAGTTTATTTTGCTCATAAATACCAGCTTAACATTACTGTAATACGTAAGTGTGAAATTGATCTTGTGTCTCAAACTGTATATGTAATATAAATATATGCTCTATAAGTAAATGACATGTAAAATTCAAGGAAAGGAAAGTTATTGATAAATGTTTACAATAGCTGCCTAACATCGTACGTGACTAAAATGATATAATAAGTATAATACACACTTCTGGTAGTTTATACTGTATACAATAAATTCAAGATTATATACATGATCTCCTCCATTCAGCTGTCTGTCTTTTCATGTCAACCAATAATATACTTTTCTGTACATATCCTCCTGACATATCCCTCCACAAATCTGAGCTGCAATTCTCTCTCGCAGAACGCCTAATCCCCCAGATGACACACACTCTACTCTTCTGAGATGCAACTAACTCAGGTTAATACACCACAAGTGCTGGGAGACATATTGTAAAAAGACAGTTGAAACGTAATTATATGGTGCTATTCTTGTCTTCACTTTGACTGCACACACATTTGCCAGATATTTAAAAAGCCTGAAAATGGAATAATATACAAAATGTAATTTTTGTAACTTTTCTAAAGAAGGAAATGCTTTTTTTTTTATCAATCTGGTATTGATATAATTGTTATATATCACACATAATACATTTATATTCATTTTATATATATATATATGATGTGTGTACCATAAACTTTTTGTAAGTATGTTTCTTTAGCTTCTGTGTTAACTTCAATCAAATTATGTACGCATGCATTTATAATACATTAGGAGTACTGAATTTATAGAAATAAAAAAAAAATCGTTTTCATTTTTTCAAAATTAGTTTCAATTCTCAACAACATAAAGTTTTCATTTACTTCAGCTTTATTGTACAGTTGCTAGACAATCTAAAGAAAAGACTCACGTCAGTCAGAAGTATTGAATAATAACACTAACATAATAAATGAACAGTATTTGGTGTGTTACTGAATTTCTTATATAGAGATATTAAGAGCAAAATTAAAAATCAGTTCAAAAGTTTTGCATTTTTCTTTCTGAATGTAATGGAAATAATTCTATTCAATAGAAAAATATCAGTATACTTTAACCTTAAAACAGAGTTATCTTTTCCATCGTCCTTTTTTTTTAACCGTATATTTCCTAAAGAGCTTTTTCACCTTTCAGATTACATCTGGACACAATACTGATCTATGAATCATCCATATTTCATTTCAATCATTCACTTTTTCTTTTTGTTTTCAGAATATGGGTACATTTTCTGATAGCCGTAGGGGTGTAAACATGTAAGCGTCAGGAAACAGTTTTGTGAGAAAGGTTTTACTTCTCTCAGATGGACAGATAACAAATGGAATGCAAAGGAGTTACTGTAACTTGCTCATACATCACTACATTCCAGTGTAACTGGGAAACTGCAGCATCCACAGAAACGATAGAAAAATCCATTATCGGATTGTGTGAGTGTGTGAGTGTGTGAGTGTGTGTGTGTGTGTGTGTGTGTGTATATGTGTATGTGTTGTACTGTTCTACTTTCAGTAATCTTAAGCTTTTGCTCTCGGGCTCTGGAGTCTCTCCGCCCCTTGCATCCCTGCTGTCCACATGTGAATACTAAGTACACTCATCAATAAGAAGGACAGAATGTAGTGGTGTCAGATACTGAAGAGCAATGCAGCATAACAATTTATCACTGTTTCCCCATTAATGCCTACTGCGGCACAATGGTATTCAAGTGGCACATTGTATTAGCTTCTTGACTTGAGGTACACCAACGTGCAATAAATCTGTAATCTTGTAAAATAAAGTATCTTGTATAATAAAAGTATAGTCAAAAGCTTGTTGACACCTGACCATTAGATTTATTTGTGCTTTTTAAACATCAAATTCTGCACATCATCTCCATTTGTTGTTATAATAACCTCCACTTTTTTGGGAAGATGATCCACTTGATTTTGAGGTGTGCTTGTGGAGATTTGTGCTCATTCAGACAAAAGGGTGTTAGTAAAGTCAGGTGCTGATGTAGGTGAGGTGAGGAGGTCTGGGGGGCACTCAGTGTTACAACTCCTCCCAAAGGTGATCAAAAGGTTTGAGGTCAGACCTCTGTAGGAGGGCACTGAAGAGCTTCCACACCAACCCATGTAAAGCGTATCATGGAGCTTGTTTTGTGCATTGTTATGCTGGAACAGGTTTGGGTCTTCTAGTTCAAGTGAAGGGAAAATGATACCACATCCAAAGACATCCCGTACAACTGTGTGTCTCCATGTTTGTGAAGAAGCACATCTGGCTAGAAAATTCAGGTGTCCCAATACCATATAGCCCATAAAGTGTATGCATGTACAGTGTATCAATAATCTGATACACAGTGTAGTGTGTGTATACAGTGATTTCCTTTAGGTAGCTACAATGTTTTCTAGATATGGCTGTAAGCTTCTAAGAGTCAACTAACACATTTATTTTTATCATTCATGTGTTGAATTGAATTCTATAACTGGTATAACGATGATCACAAGACTACTGTTGATCTCGAGAGAAAGCCGATTCCTAGGACACTTTCTGTTTCTGACATAGCCAGTATATAGGGACACAGGAAATGTTACTTAATAGCAGTATCACTGGGAATAATCGGAAATACAAACAATAATATGTCATTCACGACTCACATTGTTCTTAAATTTTTTTTCTATTTTTGTGTATAAATTCAGTATATTTTTTATGACATAATTGTGGGAAAATGTTTTGTGAAAGTCACCTAATGTTGCTATGTCAACTCCTGTATGTGCCCTATTTACGTCTCTATTCATATAAAAAGATATTTTAAAAGACCTTGGTATCACAAATAAATGTGTACTTTTATCAAAACTTATTTGTATATAAATAAGACATTTCAATTGCATGTTTATTGTTGTTTTTTGGTCTAGGTTTAGCAATTATAACAATGGCAAACTTTTTTTTCAACCTGTCACTGTTAATATCAAGGTGACCACTTTACCTGTATCTATAAACATGTTCCTTTGTCAGCATGATCGAGGTGATAATGTCTGCCAAACAGTATATTGGACTGTTCTTGTCAAGAGACACTTTGTCTTCAATTCTGGCTTAAATCATGTCTTAGAAGACAGCTAATGTGCTGCCTAACAAATCCGATTATGTTTGTTATGTAAAGTCTGTTATGCTATGTCATATAACTGATTATGTTACATAACTAATTGCTGGCACACACATAAATGAAAAACCTTTTGTGTTGGAAGTCGTCTGGAATAAAAAAAGTAAGAAAATAAATTATTAAACTTTTGCCATCAATCATTAAGGAGATATTATGTATTGAATCTGTGTTAGTGCAGTTGGACAAGAGGTTAGATGTGGTGAGGGAAGACATGCAAGTAGTCGGGGTGAAAGAGGCAGATGTAGAGGACAGTGGGGTATGGAGACGGATGATCCCCTGTGGCGACCCCTGATGGGAGAAGCCGAAAGAAGAAGAAGAAGACAAGAGGTTAGAAGTGTGTTACATCTAGCTCAGACATTTGCCCTCCAGCTTATCCTCTCTTTCTCAATTTAGAAGTAATATGGGGAACACATTTCAGATGCTGTCAGTCAAATGCTTCCACTAGTTAGTTCTTTGTTGGAAAACATTTTTTTACTTAGACATTATATAGATTATAAAGACCTGAATGCTCATTAATAGTGAGGTCCTCAGTAAATTTCTGAATTCCCAGTAAAAGCTGGTTGAAAGACCATTAAAGAAGAGTTTCATGGCATCCCTTTTCTTTTGGCCCTGTGTCACCAAGATTCTTAACTGCAATTCATTGTAAAGGCCTCAGAAAGTTTTGGGCCAGTCAGAAACAGGGCAATTTAACTAACAGGATACAAATAAAAATCTTGACAACATCAAGCCTGACAAGAGGTTTAACCCCTAGCAAGCCAGCTGGTCCTCCTTCCACTTGTTTCTTTTTTAAACTAATGTAACATCCCTAATTAAATTAATGTTAGTGCTGATATGTTGATATGGATTTGTAAAGGTCCTTCAGCCAAACCAAACCCTAAAACTGTCAGTGTCCTGTTTTGCAATTGGGTACCATCACTCCACATTAACAGAGTTTGGAATGGATCCATATCTCCCTCAGATATGGAAACCCACATATTTGAACATTAGTAGATAATAAACTTTAACTCTCAGACAAGATATGGAAAAAGGAACCATGGTCACTCATAGTCTTGGATTTAATCGATGATCTTTCCTTTTCACAAGGCAATTGTGGTTACCTGTCAATGGTGTGAGTTCTGAGGTGTTTTTCGAAACGCTTTTCTGTAAATGACCTTGCCTGCTTTGATATTGCCTCTGCCAATTCAGTTAAATTAAATACATTATTATTTGTATAGCACTTTTAACAATGGACATAGTTTTAAAAGCAGCTTTACACAGATAAAGCGGTAATAAAATAAATGTATACGTTTGTTACTTATAATTAGACATTTGTCCCTAATGAGCGAGTCAATGGCTACTGTGGCAGGGAAAAAACTTCCTCACCGTAGAAAGAAAGAAAACATGAGAGGAACCAGACTCAAAAGGGAATCCATCCTCGTCTGGGTGGCAACGAATGTCCAATGTCCCTTTTGCCTTGCCCTCTTTTGGTATGATCTCTGATTCCTGAATTTTGACCTTGTTCTGTTTAGGAACAATTCTGGATTGTGTTTCTTGACATCTTTTGTTTAGTTTTGCAAGATTTTCTAGTACCAACATTGATCTTGACCGGATTTTACGATTCATTTATGTGATGAATGAATCATGTTATGTACCTGTGTGAGCCCTGTGTTGGAATGTGAATGCAGATTGAAAAACAAAACAAGGTTATAGGATACTGATTAAAAAAAAACTACTTTCATAAGCATAACCAATCACTATGCTTTGTAGTTATCACATATAAATGTTATATCTTTATCTTAATATTAACAGAAAGAAGCTCAAGGGCAGGGTAATCCACTTGTTCCCGATCCCAATATTGACTTTTAGTCCCATGTGAATTACAGAATTTTGTGACCACGGCCATTGCATGGAACATGAATTTAATCCCACAATGCAATCACAGGAGCTTTAAAGCCATTCAATAATACATTATTCATGCTATGGAAGACTTACCTGAGACACATGCATTGATTACAATGACATGTAAATGGTATGTTTTTTTTTATTTTAATAAATAATTTATGTAATAAAAAGCGTAAGAAGTGTTATAAAGTAGGCATACAACATTTTTCAATGTGTATAAAGCTTACTCAGCTGACATTAGTAATATTGGGACAAAAATCTACTTGAGTCAAAGTAAAACTATATATACAGTATACACAGTATCTACATTTAAAGCTGCTCCAGTATTCAGAAGTAAAAATTTATGAAAAAATATTGACAATTAGACAAAATAAAAATTATTTTCTAATTTAGACAAAGGTAAAAATGCAATACGGTGCTTGCTAATTCAACAAGCAAATTTACAAAAGTTGACCAGATAGGTAATGATAAGAGCAAATTAACTGAACTAATTTAAAAAATGTAAAATTAAATCTTTTTAAGATGTCATACTGAATTTTATGGGGCAATATTTCTTTTAAATGCAGGAAGCACCTCATTCTGTATGATATAGTAATTCCAAAAGAGGTCATTTTATTAAGAAATAGGGAGAAACAAAAAAAGAGAAAAGCAAATAACCAAGCAAAAAGAAAAAAACAAACAAAAACAAATAAGAAATATTGGCCTGGAAGTATTCACACTTTCAATGTAAATAAAAATCAGGTAAAGTACAAAATAGTACAAAATATTAGGTAGCCCCTAAATCACGGTGGTTCGACATGGTACGATGGCGATGTTAGTACAAAACAAAAAGGCAAAATATACCCATTTTGAAGCACCATATACATTTTTTGTTTGATACGTTGGGACACCACCATAATGGAACATCTCCTGCCTTGTGAGATGCCTCACCATTGCCAGGGGTCGACAGAGTTATGTTGTCTAAGTTGTTTTTCGGTGTTTCAAAGCCCAATTTTAGCTCTTGTTTCTCTTCTTTTTTATCGAAATCACCAGACACTAAAACAAAGTGTTTCTCTGTGGAAAGAGGAGAACCTTCCAGCAGAAAAACCATCAGGCCTGTATGGTAAAGTGGCCAGATGGAAGCCACTCCTCAGTAAAAGACACATAACAGCCCACCTGGAGTTTGTTTTTTATTTGAAATACATTTACAAAGATTTCAAACAGACTTCTTTCACATTGTTATTATGGTGTATTGTTTGTAGAATTTTTAAAAGAAATTATGAATTTAATCCATTTTGGGATGAGGCTGTAACATAAAATGTTGAAAAAGTGAAGCAATGTGAATACATTTTTCGGATGCACAGTATACTGCAAGGTTTATACATTATGGTAATCTAAATTGCTACATTTTGTTCAATTATGTACTGTAATTTGTTAAAATATTAATAAATTATACTACCCTATACTGAACAAAATTCTTTAAGCCCCTTAGGTAGGCTAGGCCGTGTTTTACGATATATTTAAGTTACGATGGGGTCATCAGTACGGATCTCCATCATAGATTGAGGACTACCTGTATATAAATAAGTATTTTCCACCTCTTGCTTGGGATGTATTGTATTTAATGCAAAAAACACATCCTTACCCTATATCCCAACCTTTTTTTTGTAATCTTGTCAGATTTACTTCATTGGCATATGTGCAAATGCTGTCTAAAAATCTATAACAGAGATCTTGTTTCCATAACTTTAACTACAGCAGATATTAGGCATTTTGCCCATGCACAATCCAAAATTTCCAGATGTTTCTGCTCATTGCATAACAGGTTAAAAAAACAAACAAACAAAAAAAAAACAGGGCAGCTGGGGTTAAGCTGCAATCACAGTTTTTGGAAATTGAAGTCGGAATGACTGACAATACAAATACCAGCTTTGATAGATGGGCCTAAATACAGCCCTGTTGTTCAGCCAATGTGGAAAATGATAGGAATAACTAAATGTCTTTTTGTTTTAAATTTATATATATATATATGCAGTTTTACAAATGTGAGTACACCCCTCACATTTTAGTTATCAGTCTATTATGATGATTTTAAGGGATAATACTATAGAAATAAAACTCGGATATACTATAGAGTAGTCAATGTGCAGCTTGTACAGCTGTATATTAAGTTATTTTTAAAGGACAGTAAATCTAAACTGCTGTACAAACTGCACATTGACTAGTCTAAAATATATCCGTTTCATTTCTATAACGTTGTACTTGAAAACATATAATAAAATGATGAACACAAATTCATTTTAACAGCATTAATTTTTATTAACGCTTGAATACTGCAGCGCGCTATAAATAAATAAATATACAAGATAAACTTTCAACGCAACACACATTTATTTACGTCCTTTTTTTTCTCTAAAATTATTATTTTTTTAATATTAAAATATAAAAATAAAATATTTTCAATCGCTAAACATTTGTTTTATTTATGTGCCAAATCAGTTTCAAATCAAGCACTAAAATCCGCCATGATGCACACATCCGGCAATTAAAACCGTCCGTGTGGAAACATAGCAAAAGTTCAGTTTAGTGTCCTGATGATTTACATTATTTAAAACACTATACTTAATTGTAAACATTTACAAGAATATTTTGTCTTTTTGCTATATGTTGAGTATGGTTTTAATAATAATAAACATACATTTGCATAAAGCATAAATATTTGTCCATGTTGATTAGAGTATTAAAAACAAAAAAAAGAAAAATTATCTATCTATCTATCTATCTATCTATCTATATATATATATATATATATATATATATATAAAATGTTTCTCTTTTTTTAACCTGAGACTTATGCTGTGTCAAATATCTCTCACAACCGCTGTATAATAATGAAGCGGGTCATGCAGGAGTTGATGCTTACTTTACTCACTGAATGTCGATGAAGACTCCAAGCTTGTCCCTGCTGAGATCCATGCTTGATTCTTAGAAAAAAATATCTGGACTTTATATCTTTCCTTTTCCTTTCTCTTTTATTATGAAGTCCGCTTTCTCCTGAATGCACAAGTACAGTTAATAGATTTAGCAGGGCATCTGGGCCAGCCGGGATAAACACCACACACATACATTCATTCTGTTCGAGTCAGAGCAAGTAACCCTCAGGGGCACACATCCCTTCCATGTCCTATTACTGACACAATATTATCCCACTCTGTGTAAGGGAGCGGGAGGATCAATGCTTCAACAGCTGTGGCCTCACACACAACAAATCTGCCACTGTGCAGTGTTTATGGGAAAAAGAGAGAGAGAAAAAAAAAAACAATCATTCATTATTGTGTGTACATCCTATATATTTTACAAGATTTGTTGATTGCTTTAAGTAAGATAGACAAGTAGGATGGTGTCCTGTAGCAAATCTGACTGAAATCTAATAAAAAGTATTTGTGCTCCTGACCTGCTATTAACTCTTCATGTATTCATCTTTATTATTACATAAACAGTGCATGTGTGATTGTGTGTAGAATATTTAGATATATTTATTATTTTTTATTTACATTTTAGAGCTTAAGAGGATAGCATCATTTATTTTTTTCATCTGTGTAATGGGAAGTGTAAGGGGTTAAAACCGGACTGCATTTCCCATCAGCCATTGCAACTTACTAGATGATGTCACACAAATGTTTGGCATTGGTGCTTTTGCATTTAGTAACAAACAAAACCAACCAACCAACCAACCAACTAACTAACTAACTAACTAACTAACTAACTAACTAACTAACTAACTAACTAACTATCTATCTATCAATCTATCTATCTATCTATCTATCTATCTCTCTCTCTCTCTCTCTCTCTCTCTCTCTCTCTAAATTTTTCTCTCTCTCTTTCTCTCTCTCTCTCTCTCTCTCTCTCTCTTTCTCTCTATCTATCTATCTATCTATCTATCTATCTCTCTCTCTCTCTCTCTCTCTATATTTCTCTCTCTCTAAATTTTTCTCTCTCTCTTTCTCTCTCTCTCTCTCTCTCTCTCTCTCTTTCTCTCTATCTATCTATCTATCTATCTATCTATCTCTCTCTCTCTCTCTCTCTCTAAATTTCTCTCTCTCTCTTTCTCTCTCTCTCTCTCTCTCTCTCTCTTTCTCTCTATCTATCTATCTATCTATCTATCTATCTATCTATCTATCTATCTATCTATCTATCTATCTATCTATCTATCAAACTGAGGAAATGTTATTCCAGCCTTCTCAATAATACGTTGAAACAATTTAATCTGAGATTTTTATTTTTTTTGCAGGTGAACCTCTGCCTCTCTAAGACACTATTTTCATACCCACTCATGTTGCTGACAAAAACAATGTCTTTCTACATGTTTCCAAATTATATTTGTCAATATAATAATATAGCTGTGGAAGAGAACATCCCTTTATCCCTCATGTCCAGCTGAAATGATCAGATTCGCTTTCTTTGCCCATCAGTTCAAAATACACTCTGCAAAACGATGCTGAGGGAAAGTTACCGTTTAGAAGCATTTCTAAACACCCACGATCTTCTAATCCTTGTGAATCTATCATTCCATCGATTTGCAGTCTCACTAGTTTTTTTTGCTTTGTAACAGAAAAAAAGAAGAGAGAAGGAATGCAGAGAGAAGAAAGGATAAAAAGTGAAGTGAGAGTTTCTCTGTTCTTAAAAGTGTGTGAGAACATGAGGGAACATGGAGGACAAGTCTGCAATATTACCCACATTTAAAATGGGAAAGAGAGAGAGAGAGAGAGAGAGAGAGAGAGAGAGAGAGAGAGAGAGAGAGAGAGAGAGAGATGTTGTTATAATAACACA